>LOND01000632.1:72156-89626 GCA_014220965.1 Paragonimus kellicotti | reverse complement strand
ACAGATGATATGATGATGAAGTGATGATGATGATGATGATGATGATGATATGATGATGATGATGATGATGATGATGATGATGATGATGATGATGATGATGATGATGATGATGATGATGATGATGATGATGATGATGATGATGATGATGATGATGATGATGATGATGATGATGATGATGATGATGATGATGATGATGATGATGATGATGATGATGATGATGATGATGATGATGATGATGATGATGATGATGATGATGATGATGATGATGATGATGATGATGATGATGATGATGATGATGATGATGATGATGATGATGATGATGATGATGATGATGATGATGATGATGATGATGATGATGATGATGATGATGATGATGATGATGATGATGATGATGATGATGATGATGATGATGATGATGATGATGATGATGATGATGATGATGATGATGATGATGATGATGAGATGATGATGATGATGATGAGATGATGATGATGATGATGATGATGATGATGATGATGATGATGATGATGATGATGATGATGATGATGATGATGATGATGATGATGATGATGATGATGATGATGATGATGATGATGATGATGATGATGATGATGATGATGATGATGATGATGATGATGAGATGATGATGATGATGATATGATGATGATGATGATGATGATGATGATGATGATGATGAGATGATGATGATGATGATGATGATGATGATGATGATGATGATGATGATGATGATGATGATGATGATGATGATGATGATGATGATGATGATGATGATGATGATGATGATGATGATGATGATGATGATGATGATGATGATGATGATGATGATGATGATGATGATGATGATGATGATGATGATGATGATGATGATGATGATGATGATGATGATGATGATGATGATGATGATGATGATGATGATGATGATGATGATGATGATGATGATGATGATGATGATGATGATGATGATGATGATGATGATGATGATGATGATGATGATGATGATGATGATGATGATGATGATGATGATGATGATGATGATGATGATGATGATGATGATGATGATGATGATGATGATGATGATGATGATGATGATGAGATGATGATGATGATGATGATGATATGATGATGATGATGATGATGATGATGATGATGATGATGATGATGATGATGATGATGATGATGATGATGATGATGATGATGATGATGATGATGATGATGATGATGATGATGATGATGATGATGATGATGATGATGATGATGATAGTAATCTGAATCGGTGCTCCCAAATATTCCACCCCCCTTATTGCCGGTACGTAAACCGCAGCGGTGCAAATTGATGCATGGGATACGGTACACAAATTATACGTCGGTGGAGTTTCTAGTATTTACTACAAGATGTTCACTGTCATATGATTTACAGGGTCAAACATGGGCTGTATACTTTCAGACAGACCAAACCTAGATGAAAGTTAGCAAACAGTTTTCATCATGTGATCGTGTAGTTGGTAGTAAAGCATCGTTATGGCTGAGCTATAGCTAAACCACATACACCCTGCAAAACCAGTCGTTTAAGCAATTACTGAAATGTTAAACATTTACCTGAAGGTTGTAATAATTCGGATTCTGTGTCATCCGCTGATACAAAAATGTCCAAGTCAGATAGTCTACAGCATCTTGTTTATTCTCGATCGTCTTGGTTACTACCTCGGCGTTGAAATGATCGTGCAGAGAATGGTCCAGGTGTGATTCAACTGGTAGTGGATCGTGAAGGAACTTTTTCAAAAAGTCTCGTTTACCGGACTGACACAGAACCACAGCCTTTGCGTCCGCATCCACATTAGGCCGATTCGCATGGCCCAACATTTCCAACATATCAACAATCGGATAGTCTTCGTACGCGTGAATCTTTCCATTGTAGTCCTGCATATCCATAACGATTACCAGATAGGCGGCCAATGGACTAGTAGATGCGGAGGACCAAGTTAAGGCTCTGGACACAAGCACAGTATGCAGCGCCCCGGCAGCGAACAGGACTTCCACCAGGCGTCGATCTGGTTTGGAAATAGCCTCATGCAAATAGGCGATTCCACCACCGTGTCTGACCACTTCGGCCAGTGCGTGATCGGCCAATTGGTCGGCTGCGCGAGAGAGCGCCTCTTCTAAATGACCAGAAATCGGGACAAATTTGGAAGAGGAAGAGCCAGAAGTTGAAGAGATCGCTGCAAACATGGTAATTAAGTCCAGTGCAGTACGTTGAGCCTGACGCCTGGTCGGCACGTAGATCAGAGTTGGCTTCCGTTGAAGTGGCTGCAGGCTGCCCGGAGTACTGGATGTAACAGCCAAACGCGTAATCAGTTGAAAAACTGGCTTAGTCATTGCGAGCAGACGAGAAGCCTGATGCGGAATGTTGAACGGAATGATGTTTATCTCCAACGGTACAGGCCTGGTAGCTGACGGGAAATTGTAAGTTGCGCCAGAAGCACAACCTAACCAACTGGCCACATCACGACCGTTGGAAAGACTATGTGCCAGGCCTACGATGCGAATCGGGTTGTCCAGTTGACTGCTAATATACCGCATTCGGGAGCAGACTACTTCGAGCACGGGACCACATTCAGCACCGACGAGGTGCAAGTTATCCGCGATGAACAAATTTACATTTTGCACGTTTTTTCGCTGTTTCCAGCGTCTGGATAGGACGTCCCAGTGTTCTGGTGTGGTGACAATTATCTAAAAGTTGAGAGGAAGACAATGTCACATTAGCAGTCCGGTTTACAGGAGAACCAGACTAGAATACAACAATGCAGCTCTCAACTGGAATGAAAAGATTACTCTACGTCAAGCGGAGGTATATCACCATGAAACTCCCATGATCGCTTTGGCAGACTAAACACAACACAGCTGAAGTCAGGCGCAATTACGCACAATAGTTAAATAATCCATCTAACTTGGGAAAACTAGTTACAGAACGTCATATGAAAAGCAGAACAGTACCAGGTGGATTGTGGGGCACTAGAACAGCTTTGTAGGAGAGATTCGCACGCAGCTAAACCGCACTCTCAAATGCTTCCAAACATGAGTCTGGATGAAACCTTCCTAGTAACCTTTAAAAAGCTGTTAACAAAACGTATCAAATACGACCCATATGGAACGCTCGCCTACTGTTGAGCTGTGGTAGGGACGATAAGGGAAAAACGGGAGATAGAGTTTAAGCGACAGGGTGAGTCATCCGTTGTTGATTTGAACTGAAGGAAAATCGGAGTTCGAACATCTCGAAGAGTGGCACATCGACTACCGTGGTGACCGCCGGTTCAAACGAATAGGAAAGAAGACAAGTTAAAAACAGTGAAGAGAATAAATATCACTGGCTTTCGCTTCAATCTCCGATGCTCAAAAGCCTACATCGTCGGGAATCGTAGCATCAAATCTGTATCCATCACAGACTTTCCAGGTAAACTCTCACTAACTCCAGCGAGGGTGAATTGGGCGTTCTGAGCGGCCAGACTTTATCAGAAAGACATGCGATCCCAAACATTGGTTACCACCTTTAAATGGACTTCGGACTGTGTCTTGACCCTATGCCTTGTGTACTGAGTTCAAGAAAAAAAAGCGCTATATACAGTCCCACAGGCAACCCTCTTCTGCATGGGCAATCGGGGAGTATCATGCTGACATACGCAATGAAATCTGACATTTCTATAGCAGCACAGATCGGGTACATCATGCGCGACTCAATGTTAAGTAAGTGCAAAAAGTGCCCGATTTGAGTACCAGTCTTATAGATTCCTTTCCTTGAGTTTGGGGTAATTCATTCATAACAACAAATGACTCAGTAGTTCATCGTCAAATTGCGGCCACGCTTATCTCCACCTGAACAACCAACCAACGCACCATCCACATATGACCCAGGATGCGAACATCGCCATTGATGGCAACGCGTCAGTAGATGACACTGATGGCTAACTGTACAACCATGGAGAAAACTGCTATGAGGTAGCGGTAGAATAAGGAAAAGATGGATAAGACGTACGTGAACAAATAATCCAGTTGCAAATGAAAGCACGACGGTATTCGCGAGGAAACTGTCTCCGTAGGATGTTAACTGTCTCGTTGCATTCATTGTATTTACTTCACAGATAGTTCGGTCAAACGACGACAACATTCGCGACACCGAACCCAACTAGTCTACACAATCAGGGTGGGCCACCATATCTCCAGATCGAGCAGCGAATACTATCTTTAGGTTCCAGTGATTTCTTTCATCTATCAATGCCAAACCACTCGGTTTCCTATATTGTATCTTATGCCGGTCACCTGGGGTCTCGACAGTATGCAGGATGTGGTAAACAATGAGTTGACATTTACAATTTACATTTACAGTGTAGATCTACATACTTTTAGTTGAGCACGTTTTGTACACTGTACAAACTGAACTAATTCAACACACATGTGCAAACTAGAGCATGGTATAGAACGCAAAAGACGAACACAAATCGCGGAAACAAGAAAAAGAACATGCGTAATTCCATGTAAGAGAATTACCTGTCCACGGGCCAACAGTTTCAAATCCACAGAAGTCTCACCGGTCAATCGTACCACACGTTTGCCCAGTTTCTCTCCGAACCGATTCGTCCAATCTGCGTACCGCAGTTCAACCTGCTCGCTGTGTGTCACCACGTAGACACAACGGAAGTTGCCGCCACCACCACCAGCAGCAGCAACTGAAGCACCGCTTGCACTCGCGTCTGCCTGTCCAGCTGTGGCACTGCTGGTCGTTATCAGACGAAATATGGCCAGCTCGGCGCACACAGTCTTGCCGCTTCCGGTCGGGGCAGCGATAAGCACGTTTTCATCGGAATTGTACAGTGAATTGAATACCTGTGAGACAGAACATAGAGAACGGAACCTTGAGAGTATTGACCTCGGACTACAGATAACGAGGACGGTCCTTGAGGGCAGTGTACCGTGTGACAACGCGAATCGTTCTAATCTGATCGTGTATACTTTGTTCACGACCTCTAGTTTTGCGCGTGTACCATACAAGCAAGGGGATCATAGAGCTCCGAGGCAACACAAAACTGAAGTGCGAGCGAACATGATTAATCGTAAGTAAACGGCCAACCAAGAAACAGAAGGCAGACGACAGAAAAAATCGATAATAGACTAGTGATGAACAGGAAAAGTTTTCCATTTGGAATGGTCTTGGAAACAGAATTAATCCTTAACATAACAGTAAAGAAATTGTCCAGTAGAAGAGTGACCCTTCTGCTGGTAGGCCAGTTAGGTCGTAACTTGAGTGTGATGCAAATGAAAAGAGTATTGCCAGGCTACTCAAACGTACCGATAATAATTTCATGCTTACTTGATATGCTATTGCATCTGAAGCCTTAAAAAAAGCAAATCGATCTACTGAACCGAATGACCTTTATAGCCATGAGAAACGACTGACGTTGGTTGCCGGTACGTGTGACACTACTCCCGAAGTTGACGAGGCATAAACATGTGGCCAATGCTTCTTTCCTCAAGAGAAAATCCTACTTTCCGTGCTATGGTGAGGCAACGGAGTCATACTAATGACTATTTGGTTTTCACAAGAGCTCCTGATTCCCATTTTGAATGTGGAAACTATTATCGAGTGATCCAAACAGAGAGGACGGTCTCAGTCGTCCATATTTGGTGAAACGACTAACTCTTAGGGATGCTAACACGAGGTCGTCTGTACCAGCGGCCCTATTACGTTTGAGGGTAGAGAAGTAATCCCCGACTGCAGGTCTGGTGTATAGTTCTACATCTACAGACCATGACACAACACTACAGACGTGATGATAACACGGTAGAAGTCAACTAAACGGACCTTCAAAGTGTCCCGACCGGCGACCTAACCTTGTGGAGTAGCAGTGGATGTCATCTGCCTCCTTGACAGTTTCACTGAGAGAAAAATGTTGGGGCCAGTAGTATGGATAAGCTTAAGCAGTCCGCTAGTATTCCCCGAAGCAAAACAGTTTTCATTCACCAGCTTTTCGATTCGAAGGTTTTTTGGTTGACAGTCTGAGCTTCTTATGGATGTCCATGTCTGACTTGTC
The DNA here is from genome assembly GCA_014220965.1 of Paragonimus kellicotti. Classification (NCBI taxonomy): domain Eukaryota; kingdom Metazoa; phylum Platyhelminthes; class Trematoda; order Plagiorchiida; family Troglotrematidae; genus Paragonimus; species Paragonimus kellicotti. Next base: position 83,525 of record LOND01000632.1, on the reverse strand, counting down.
TGAACCACCAAGATGACGTGTAATGACTTTAAGGACTTTTATGAGATCTAGCGTTTATTAGACTCAAGCTACTGTGCCGTATGCCATAAAGCCTGCTACCTGAATTGCACGAGGAAGTTGCATCCGGAAACGGCCGTGATCTGCGAGGTTAGGGTTGTCTAGTCTGTATGCAAAGCAAACTAGCTGTGCATACCTGACTACAGGTATGACCAATTTCTGGAGAGCCGGTCATCATCGCTGTCCAACGAAGCGATAATGTACCCGCGCATAAGTCTAGTCTGGGACCGTGTTCCAATAGGATCGACATCTATGTCTAGGAAAATACCCAGTAGGAAAAAGAAGGGCGTTAAGTAAAACAGTGGTACGCATAGTGCCCAAAAACAGTGCTCAGTGCAAAGTTTTAACAACCACCCACCATTACTGAGAGCGCGAAACTAGCCCAAACTGGATTCAACATTACCAAATCGGTCAATCTGAGCGTTCTTGTCCTCGATAAAGATGTTTATCAACATCATCATCTTCGTCATTATCACAACGGCCTTCTGCCTGACCAGAAAGTGCTGTGGCTCGGATCATTACTCACCTCAACAGTGACAAAGAATATCTTAGAAAAAGAGAACGTTACTAAACGCGTTATGTATATCTGTGCTCCAACTGTATGGAGTCGCGTTCAGCTGAAATATGTCAGTGAACTGAGCGCATATGTGGTGACCATATGCGCATGTATGCGTGTGTTTAAATTTTTTCCACATGCCAGTTATAACCAATGAAGCTCGCTGCTTCCACAGCTTCCCGGAAAAATTAATTCTAATTTTCAACCGTCGTCACTCAAGCATAAGACACTTCATGATATCTCAACTCGTGATTCAACAGCAACTGACACGCTAAGACAGACCTTGATAGACTCGCTATCTATCGGAGGGAATTTGATTATATGCTCCGACTTGAAAGCATTCGACTATCGAAGAGTCCATCATCCTCGCCACTCCACATAGTTTTTAAGAAGGACTCAGGTGACCGGCGTCCATACAGATTACGGAGTTGTGAACCAAGTAATCGTTGCAGATCAACATCTTGTTCCACACAACTGTGACATTTGACTTACACGGCAAAAGCATTTTCTCCGAGGTCAACCTGATAGGGACATGCAACCAAATTCTCGTTGCGGAATAAGTACCAAAAACTACAGTCACTACGTCATTTAGATTGTCTGGATTTCAGAGAATCCCCTTTGTGCTTAGAAGTACAAGAGGGTGAGACAACAGTCACAAGCAAAAATATCCCCTGTAAGGCTTGTAGAATTACTATGAAAAAGGATTGATGGGGGTCGTAGAGTAAAATTAGAAACAAGTGGAGAGGGGGCCGACATTTTCGCCACGGCTGTATGTGGGTTGGGGATAGTGCCAGAACGTTCAGGCTTGGACGGGGGAACGACCAGGGTTCTTAATCAAAATCCATGGTTGAATAAACGGTACCGCACGGCAGCAGAGACTGGAAACTGATACGGTGTGATAGCTTGAGTATTTTGGTCACCTACGGTGCTAAAATATGTATCAACGCCTATACTGATAGACGCTCACGTTAGGCAAGTCGATCAGCAGAATTCTAACTAACAATGGCCTTCTGGTTGTCCAGGCTGTGGGATAGAAGGTCAGCCTCCTTTTCTGAGAGAAGACTGCTTCAGGTACAGTACCACTTATCTGCTGCCTAACGGTGCAAGGGTTGGGTCAAGGGCTTTTTCTGAGTCTTAGTTACTAGGAAAGACTGAAATACTACTCATATCCGCCGAACCACCGTCTATCAAGTGATTACTACGACGTGTGAACAAGATTTTCCGTGATTTTCCACAAATGTCAGTGAAGCATTCGGCTTTGCAAGAAGCAGTTTCTTTCTCCCAGGTGCACCGCGACGGTAATTCCACGGAACAAAAGCGGTCAGTCCTATCTTTATATATACAGGTAAGACTATATATTTATAGCAGCTGGTGCTGGCCGCAGTCAGGTTTGACGAATAACTTAGAGCAAAGAGACAGCAACGAATGAGTTTCAAATAAAATTCTCTAAAAGTACATACCCTTTTACTAGGTGTACATGGTACTAAGAAGAGTGTTCACCAGATCACAGTAATAATTATAAGCCTTTGTCTATCTTGCCTATTCTTTCACAGTAACACCGAATTTACAGTGTCTCACTCACAACGATCTAGTTACAGGAGATTGAGACGCCATTCCTCTCACCAAAAAGAAATATCCTCACCAAAAAACATGGTTACGCTTTCGAAGAGTACCTTTGTCACAGAATGCTGTATACAGTAGCAACACACATACATGTTAAAGTAACTAAAACTATGGTGGAGCAACAACTAAACCGCTCACCTGTGTCTGAATTGGATTGAAGACCCGCACGCGATCTGTGTAGAGTGCTTCAAAGTCTTTGTTTCGCAACGCAGTCACCGGTAGCGGTTGCAGATCTAACAATTCTGTTGGTGGAATGGTTTTCTCAGGGAAGAATCAAATGCCTGAATGATACGGGCAGGGTGACCTCCCCGCCAATCCACCGGTCGGACACTGCAGTGATGTAGTAATGTGGAGGAAGCGGGTCAAAGATGGGCACCACAAATCGAAGCACATGCTCCTCGGTGGCGTAGCGTTGTTTGAGCACAAAGAATTCATGATGTAGCACTGTGTTGCCGTCTACATCTTCAACGAAAATCCAAAACGCCTGATTCGTCGTGTGGGTCTTCTCATCCCAACTGAAATCTGGAGTCAGAGTCAATTCGACTCGGAGAGCGGATCGTGTGATGGGTTGCACGTGAACACTCATCTCCAAACGAGGAAGTTGATGCAAATACTTGTGGAGTGGCTTGCCCAGTTTGGGCATTCGAACCAGTTCACCCAGCTCATGATGGTTCATATCATATAGTCTATCAAATGGAATGGACTTCTTCTCCAATTTGCGTATAACATCTTCGGGAAGTTTCTTAAACTGTCGTAATGGACACATAGACTCCCACATACGGCGTTCGACCATTTTGGCCAGAGTCAACGCATTGTCAGCCAATTCGGCCCAACCACGATGTAGTACTATCTCAAAAATGGCCCGTATCAAACGACCGGCGGATTGGGTAATGTAGACCATATCAGAAATCAAAGAGAATCCCTCCAACTTCAAGCCAGAAATATAGGCCTGCAACAAACAATTAACCTTGGCCGATGGTTCTTCCGCTGACTCCTTGATGGGTATGGGAACACGTTCCAACAACTTTGCCAGTTCGAACCGTTCTTCCTGACGCACAGTCATGTGTCGAAACTCGGAGCTTGCTGCAAACACCCGGAACAATTCGATTTCACTCAGACCAGGTCGGAGTAGTTTGTTGTAGGATAGAACGGTGGTGTGAGTGAGATAATAGTGGGATGCAATGCGGCCCAGCTCGGTGGACTGCAAACTGCCTACTCGGCGATCGTAGCGGATCAGTTGGCAGCGATCAAGTTCAATGGCAGCAGTGTGAATCAAATCGCGACGATACTGCTCTAACCACGGATCGGATTTCTCACTACCCTCGGGTACACCGTAAAGACTTGGATTACGAAGCATACGGATGTACAGATAAGTGAATCCAAGCCATGTCACTGCCTCGCGGATGGTAGATATGGTGCCCAGCACGATTTCCGCATTTAGCAAATCCGGTAGATATGAAATCAGCTGGCTCTCTATAGGCAACTGTTGATTCATCAGACTAAGATAGTATTGCAGCTCGGTATGATTCGTAATCAAGATACCTTGACCTTTGGTGTCATATTGTGGGCGACCAGCACGACCCAACATTTGCATAACATCCAAAGCACCTAGTTCCGTCCAACGACCTTTCTCTGGACTATAAATCTGGTTAAAAAAAAGATAGAGCAATAAAACAGACAATATTGACGTAACACCGCACTTAATATCCCGGGGTTGCTTATTATATATATATATATATATATATATATATATATATATATATATACTTAGGTACATAAACTGGCACACGTACCACAAACAGAGGACAAATTATGGCGTGAAATAGCCCCGAGGGAAAATGTATCAAAAAGAATAAGAACTGGTAGAGTAAGCCTAAGAAGACCCAAAAATGGGGTGAATGTGGGATTACATGCACGTGGAAGCGCCAGGCTATTATTTTTCGCCAAGTCAAACAGCGTCCTTAACAAACGGTGTTCACTGTCCTACTGACCATGACCAGGAAGCAAACTTTCTATTAGATCTTTTACACCTCGAGCCCACGTCACTTGATGGCTACCAGACAGCCACATTTGGATCAACCCACCACTTGCAAACAGGACACGACATGGCAAGCAGTGGGTTAGCATTCACAAGTGACCAAATTAACGAAGTCTGTAAGAGGATACTAGGCTTTGTAGTTGACACGGTCTGTCCCGTCCGGAAGACGCGCTGGCAAACTTCGTCAATGCACACAGACTTTCAATCATACACCGTCACCGCTTCCGAGAAATCGATGATCGAAAACGGACATTCTGTGAACATCTTTCACGTAAATGAGTAACGCTTCGCGGTCATACAAAAAGACTGTTCGTATGATGGCATTATATACTTGGCTTTTAACAAAATAACTGAAACTATACCAGTGCCATGGAATTTGGCGGGCGTTATCCAAATGCTAGCAGTAAGATCTGTAACCTCAGATATTCTACTGACGCTGATGCAACTCTCAAAGCGCGTGGACTTCTCGACCACCTTCAACGGCTCACTATCTGGGATGACAGTATGCGCAGAGTCCTGCCAGTCTTACAACTTTCAATTACAAGGTTCAAAGATCATACCAAACTGACGAATTGTATGAGAAATTCAGGGTACCCCGCGGATCCCCCAGATTCGAACGATTATATCCACATTTGCGCACGGTTGTATTCGTAATCTGTCAGAGCGGAGAGGCAAAGCTCAAATCCACATGTACCCTGAGCAAGGGACTTTTCCAGCTCAAAAACTTTGATTTAAATACGACTCAGCCGAAACACACTGACCAATGATGTAGCTGGATGGATATTGTACGCATCATCATTAACGTTCCGTTTGGTGTCATCTGACCACCCGGTTTACGTGCATTCGGGTGCAAAACAAAAGTTACGAAGAACGGGAGATTTAAAAGTTTACGATAGTGATAATCCGAACGACTCCCAATCGAAACATAATGAGAAACAAGGGTATATAAGATAAAACGACGAGATGAAACAGTTTGAATCAACTACTACAAGCTAGTCAAGGTTTAGTCGCAACGACGTCACAGTGTTAGTTACTCCATCGACGATTCCAGTTCAGCTGCTAAACTACTTCTATTTAGGTTTGAACAACCTGCCTAGTATTCAGCCTACAACGGCTTGACACATCTAATGACAACGGACACCTTACGGAGTAGAATCTGAAACTGCAACTTTTCAGCTGCATAAAAACACAATCCAGATGGTTAGGGTAGGCTAAACGGATTATGAATGATCAGGCCCATAACAATAACAAGGGTAAGTTGAAAAAAAACCCTAATAAAACCGTACTTGTGGAGCTCTAAAAGGCACGCTCAGTACTGCAGAACTGATAAAGATATAGTTTAAAGATTCGACGAGAAGATAATTACTGGGTCTATGAAATGGACAAGAGTAGCAACGCACAGATAGTCCCGTCGTTTTTCAGCAAGATAGCAGAACCGAAAAACACAACGACCAGCTGAGCAATTTACCGACTCAGGCACCTTCGTTCTACAACTTGCTAGACGAATTGTCGCGAGTGACGATTCATTGATCAAGTAAGAGGAGAGGCAGCGATCGGTGACGCTGCTATCTGATGACTGATCCGTAACCAAACGCACTGGTTAGACTGGCAGCCGAATGAACTGCGCCACACCCCTGTCGTTTCACAGTTACTGGGCCAGCTGTCTTTCTCAAGTGAACGTGTCCGTGAGTGTATGTGTTTTGTGCGACGGAATAAAACGAGCAGAACTTTGAAAGCAAAAAGTAAATCAAAAGAAATACAGTGTCCAGAACGTCATTACAGACAAAGGAAAACTGCTCATAAGCGTCGCCTAATGGAACCTGGCCAGTTTGTCAACTTCCTAGGAAACCAGGACTTCGAATTACCATCCTCGCCCCTCTAACTCAAGTCACAAACAGATCACCCGATCTCTACTCCTAGTCTAACCCAATTCGCCGCATGCACCGCGTGACAGACGATGAGAAACGTAACTGAACCTTGACTATCGAACACAGATTTCTTCGAGATTGCACGGGATTGGCTACCAGTTTGATGAACAGTGATCAACATCTGAGATGCAAACAGATCCGGGTTAACAGTACGTACAATTGAACATAAGATAACGGCACTTTTAACAAAAACTACGTATTGTATGACAATTTAATGATTGCCAAAATAAGCGAGTAGCGATTCGAGGCCGTTCAATGACTAAAACAGACAGCTTAAATCACGTGTGCGCACGTTGTTTGTCTGATAAAACCATCCTCATTCATCGATATTGAACACAGAAAAATTTCTAGTCTTTCATTAGCACCCGGGATATTGGCGAGATGCATAGCTGAAGGCATCATACGATAAACGAGAGTAAGTCGAATAAGAGCACTACTTACCTGTGTTCCCTTGATTATCACGGTGTGTGCCGGCAGGTTAACACCCCAGGCAAGCGTAGCGGTCGATACAAGGACTTGAATATGACGATCGGCGAAGAGATCTTCAACTAGTGTTCGATCTACACGACTCATGCCAGCATGATGAATGCCAAATCCGTATGGCAAAAGGTCTTTCAGTTCACTATTTTTTACCTAGAATTAGTGACGGAGAAAAGTACACGAGTGTTAATCTCAAAATTTGAATGCGAAGAACGCAAACAAATCATTTCATCAAACAGTCTTCGCCTACTTGTTCCGCCTCTTGACGAAGTACCACAGCTGAAGCGTTTTTATCTTTCATGAATATGCCCAACGTGTCCTTTTCCAAGCAGACATCACGCAACGATCGAGCTGTTTTCCCAGTCTCTTTGCGACTGTGCACAAATATGAGGATTTGGTTTCGCCCGGCATTCTCCATTACCTTACTGTAAACAACATCGTTCATTGCGTGATACCGTTTCACAGCCTTCTTCTCCGTAATCCCAATATACTGTTGTTCCAAAGGAACAGGCCGATAACTGCGAAGAGGAAAGAAATAATGGACGTAAGCGACGCGACAAGACAGAAAGCATTAACATCGACAATCAACTACACTGCAGAGGAGTCGAGAGAACGTCTCTCCACATGTTACTGTTTAGGTATAGGCAGTTTGACAGTGCTTAGGCCATAAGTGATCAAGTTTGCGAAGTGGCAACAAACGTTTTGTGATTTGAAATGTAAGTGCTCCTTTTTTAAGTACCTAGTTCCAGTGGCAAAATAGCATTCAGACATACGAACGTTTCAGTTGGATAACTGGCAGAGTTATTTCTGATAAACGTGAAATCGGCGACTATAGCCAAATCTGGAAGATAAACTTTCTATCTGGAGACGATTAGTTTTTAGGATGAACGAGTGGACCAGTGGACCGGTCGGAAAAACTCAAAATAAAATGTCGATGTCTGCAGCATCATGCAGGATGTCATGGTATAAACATAAGAGAAAAGACGATTAACACTATTACATTCCATGCACACACATGATCAAACAGATTCAGGTAGTTTAAGGATTACCTGTTATCAAAGTAGAATAAGCCCTTGGAGCAGTCAACTCGAAGAAAAGTAGCAACATCCTCATAATTGGGCAGAGTGGCGCTCAAGCCCACAAGGCGTACGCCGGCACCCCCACCCAGCTCATTGGATGCGCCCGAACTGGCCGCTGTGGCCTCCACGGCGCGAAGCGTGCGAGCAACTATCGCCTCTAGAATAGGCCCCCGATTATCGTGCAACAAATGGATCTCGTCAAAAATTATTAATCGCACTAGACTGATGTAGGCACGTTCGTCACCACCCCTTCGGGTCACGACATCCCATTTTTCCGGAGTACAGACGATTACCTGGGTTTCGTATATTTGTTCGCGAGTCAGCTGATGATCACCAGTCAACTCGTCCACTTTGATGCCATAACTGCTGAGAAGCTAGAAAGGAATGTAATAAGATGAGTGAGACAAACGAAATTCTCCAATAAACCAGCATAATGAAAGGTTAGTTATTTCAAAAAGCTCAAGTATTTCAACACGGTGATAACAATCCAAAGATTAAGGCTCAGTAAAACGAGAGATAGTAAACAGCGTGGAAACGATCCCGAATACCTAGCCAAAAATGATGCACAGCATATAAAATACACTTTGAAGTGCAGAAAAAAACGAAGACAAACATGAATCCCAGTTGTATACCACGTAGTCAGAAAATGCTCTTGTTAATTGTGTATACATTTTCCAGTAAGGGAATAGGCACCTTATAATACAAATAGTGGTTCGGCTATTCATTCACAGCGGTCAAGAACCTGACGAAAAAAGGCAGTGTGGCTCGAGCGGACAATGAAGTGGAACATCTTACAAAAACTATATAAAAGAGGGAGAGGATAAAATAAGACCAAATAGAAGAAGTAGAACCACAATGGAGATGGGCACGTTATTGACAACAGCACGTTTTCATTTTGAATAGCGTTTTCAGCAAAAACATTGTTGTCACGCTAGTTTGCCGCACCGATCCGGATGGTTATGCGGATTAGGGCCTCGGTCCTAATAAATACAACCGCATCAGACAGGTCAAAGGAGAGCAGTCACGTGAAACACAATTATACATATGAGACTGTATGCAGGACTACTGACTGCGTATGGGCACTTGGGTGGTAAGGCACGATCCAGTGAGCACACAGCAAAATTATCACAAACAGAGAAAATCAGATCGGGGCAACCGAAATCCGCAGACAAACGCCACCGATTAAAACTGTTTCCTGTGCGATAGTGCGTATAACCTTAGGAGGTATGAATTGAGAGAGGCGTGTTGAAATGACAGAAGCAAGTCTCGAAATCGGTTACTACAGGTGTCAATGCCAGACTATTGGTACTGAAGCAAGGGGGCAGGAAAGTCGCAAGGAAACATGCGTCTTAAAAACACCGCCTTTTCGTTTTCGACTCGATTACTTGTTCACATGGTGTAGACACTTTGGCACTGAATGCTTGCGGTTAGACAAAGATGCTTTGCCAATCGCCGCACTGCTTTTCCCACTGGACTTTGAGTTCGCAAGATCCACAGGAATGACATACGAAGCACGCGTCTAAGTGTATTGCTTATGGGAAAGCAGAGCTACATGTTGATGAAGACGGAATAAATAGGGATTAGCGAAGGTTTAAATCTCCAATACTTGGTTTAAAAATCAGAGTTGTCATCTACAATCAAACGGACGAAAAATGCTGACTAATAGCTTGGGTTAAGTCAGAAGAATTTAGCTTCTCCATCACAATGCGGTCCCGGAAATAGAAGGTCACGCGTAGGCCGGATGATGCAGCCAGGTGCCCCAAACTCACATAACAACGATCATAGCAACCGAGGTTTGAACCCGTGATTAGCATTCAAGAACAGTTATCGGTCAGCAGTCGCGTCGTGAATGCCGGATCACACAAGAGTCACCCCAAGCAAAACTGTCACGCGTAAGCTACACACAAAGAACTAGACAGAAGCTAAGTACTTCAGTAATCAGCGAATACGATGATCATTTGGAACTACCTCAACAAATCAGTGCATGCCCACACATAAACACGAGGCGAAAGGCTTCCAATGATGGATCTAACCAAGCCATCAAGCTGGGTTGATGCAAGGAAAATGACTTACTCGATTGAAATTACCGACAACTTCTTGGACGAGTGATCGCATAGGAGCAATATAGATGACTTTGAATTCATCTTTGTTGATGGTCCCGTCCGGATTGATAAACTTTCCCAGCTCGTGCATGATGCACAACAACGCAACATTGGTTTTACCGGCACCCTGAAAAAGACAACAGAGTGTATCAGTTAATTTGAAACAATCACAACAGAAACCATTTGCAACGACGTGACAAGTAAGGTCCCCTGTGAACCGGATCGTGTAGCGCAACTTAAACCCAGGCAATAGAAATGATTGAAGTGACCGAAATTCAAACTTGTAATCGTGTGATTAACAGATGGACCTCGTTACCATTCGGCTGCCCTGTTCGCAAGGAAGATATCAACAAGCTTGCTGTATTTGACCATCGTTGTCTCCGCCAAATAGCCCACATTAAGTGGACTGATCGCGTGAGCAATGCGGCAGTTCGCCGGCGCGTATTCCGGAACGCTCGGGATGCGCGATCAATTGGTCAACTACTCACGTTGCACAGCCTGCGATGGTTAGGTCACGTACTCCGTATGCCAGCTGAGCGTTTACCGTACCGGGCATTATATACTGAGACCACCAACAGTTGGGTGAAACCACATGGTGGTCAAGCAGTAGCATGTTTTCGCCTATCCACCCTGCTGTATGCAGCAGATAGGGCGACCCGGTTTATACTGCGAGACGCCGATGCAGTATGGATTTATTGTTGTGAATATTCATGGTTGTGTGTGGGCTGAGATACTGCCAGGACGCCCAGACCTAGACAGGAGAACGATTAGGGTTCTCAACCAAAGCCTTTGGCTCAAAAGCCTGTACCGCAAGGCAGCGGTTGGGTGGCAATGTACCAGAACTGGTACTTTTTCCGGAAAAAGATGCCAACCTTCTTCCAACCCCCAACCTGGAGGACCAGGAGACTGGTTTGTCAGACCTCTACCCATTGGCCTGCCTGGTATGAGTGACTCTATCGGTGTGGTGATCACACCGTCCAGTTTAGCCCAATAGGTCATCGAGATGCGCAAGCCGTCACAACTTGTGATGTAGCACCCTGGTCGGTAGATTTGGAACCACCCACTGAGACTGAGGTTCGCAATTGCCTTTCGGCTCTCAATCGTAATAGGGCTGCTGGCCCAGATGATCTCGTGCCGGCACTTTTCAAAGAAGGTGGAGAGGCGTTAGTAGAGGCATTGACTCAGTTGTTTCAACTTGTGTGGACGACGGAGACCATCCCTCCGTGCTGGGGTCACTCAATAATAGTCCCCATAGTTAAGAAAGGATCCCGGGGCTCTTGCGAAAACCATAGAGGGATTAGTTTGACCCCAGTCATTTCAAGGGTTCTAGCATCAATTATACCTTGTCGACTCATTGCAGTTCGAGAAGTAAACATTAAGGAAGAATAGGTAGGGTTTCGCCCTGATTGGGGTTGTATAGATCACATTTTTACTCTTCGTTAAATTCTGGAGCAACGTCATGTGTACCGCCAGCCAACAACAGCCTGATTCCTCGACTATAAAGGT
>LOND01000632.1:59673-72056 GCA_014220965.1 Paragonimus kellicotti | reverse complement strand
GATATATATATATATTTACTGTATATATATATATATATATGCAACATTAAAGTGATAAATCGGTGAATATTTAACAACATAACGGCGCCCAATGATCATGGTCACATATTCGGCGGGGTTACGCAACAAACTGAAGTAAAAGTGTTCCACAGACCGAGTTGGCATCAGCGCAAACCCTCCAATCATCGTGCAAACAATTGCTTACCGTGGGTGCACACAGCAGCAGGTTTTCGTCCGTTTCCAGCGCTGCATGGCATAAACGACTTTGAATCAAGTTTAACGTTTTGCAACCTTCAAACGCAGCATGTGTGTATGCTGGCAGCTTTTCAATTTTCACCAGGGTCTCTCCCTGTTCCAAAGACCTAGGACGCAGCGCTGGAACATGCACCTCTTCATAGCCTTTCTTCTGTTCTCGGAAAGACCCATCGGGCAACTGACATCGTTTGTTAGCCATTAGATGTCCCCCCTGCGCAAAAGCAAGGCTTTCCAAGTCGACAAGGTTTGCAATTCCAATCGTGCCATCATCGATCATTTGTAGATTATCGGTTTCCGTACCCTCCTGTTCAACGTCAGCCTAAAACATAAGTTGAAATAGCCAAACATAGATGAACATCCGCAGTAACTCAGACTTTATCGTAAGAGATTACCTTGCAAGTCAAGGTCGGTATTAATGGACCATATCGAGATCGGTTATTATCGAGATGACCGGTAAGTGTTTAACCTGAACCAACTTAATTACATGCAATTTGGTTACAAAATCTATTAATCTGTCTTAGAAAGCAGCGTCTCCATCGACAGATTCTACGACATCTTTGGTTTTGACAGTCTATGCAAGCCTCCAGGCTAACTGTTTCACGCCTCAATGTCATGCCACTACTCAGCCGACGACCTACGAGTCACAGGATGGGGCAACATATGACGCATTGTATGAGCCTACAAAAGCAATGGTCCAAGATGGTGTTGAATTCAGATCATTATTTCCAAAGATACGTAATTTGTCAGTTGTTACTCCAATAGTGATTTCATTGTATACTAGCAAATGCGCTCGAAAATCTATCGACAAGGACGGATAACCTGAAAACATCTTTCCCTCGAAGTAATCGGATTTCACAACACAGCAAGGCATGATGTAGGGACGTAGAGTATACCAGCCTTCCGTAGAAAGATTAACGCCCTTCCGCTAATACGGATGATAGATGTATTTTATATCCAAATATCGATTGTTCTACTCATATCAATCAGCGCACGGATGGACACTGACGTCAGCATGTTACCGTCAAATAGGAGTGTAGGCAGAAGCCCTCGCTAATCACGAACTAGTGATTTTCTCTTCTTGAGAGCAAAGCACATTTCACATCGACGAACCATGCATCATTAATCTGTTCGAAGCGGTCTGAGTGTACCAAGTAATGACTCGTTTGTAAGTTAATTTTGCGATGCATTTGACCACCTTCAGTGCTACAGACTCCACTGGGCTCGGGAGGCAAGAAAAATGCAACGTGGGAACGAGTCATAACTGTCCAACTTTTGAATTTAACGATTACAGAATAGTTTGCGGTCGAGGAGCACAGGGTACGCACACATGATGAACGACTACAACCAAGGAATCAGTCGTGCGCATCCGATGAATTATGACAAGTGAGTGCATACCATATATGCCAGGGCAAACGCATGCTACTTACGTTATCACGGTTTGAGTGTGAAACAAACAACTGTTCACCACTACTGCAAACTAGACAATTTGCTACTAAACGCTTACACTCTCGAAAGCGGCTTGCATACAGTAAATTCTAGTGAATCTGCACTGAATAAAATAACAATAATTTTTTTCAGCAATAAAGTCTTAAAGACTGAATAACAAATCGATCATTACAAGACATGCTTTGCAACACAAGTGCATAATGTCCAACACTCTCAGAGCTATCCAACGAAAGTGAATAGGATGAGGAAACATTGCATCGAAATGCTCTAAAAACTGAACGCCACGGCCAGCGAACAAAGAAACCTACCTGCAGACGAGTAACACGTTGGATTGACTTCCTGTGGCGTTCTTCAGCGACCACATCAGTTGCCTCATCAGTTTCACGTAGCTCGTGTAGCACTTTCGCCAGCTGCGGATCATTGCGCATCTTGGCTTCTATTTGAGCACGCTCCTGTGGGGATTGAGCCTGCGCCAGCAGGATGCAATGCAGAACCATCATCCGATTCATACGTAGCAACTTGACAAAGCTGAACTGGCCGTAACCCAAGGCGCGTACGAGACGATTTTCTAGGTCCCGGTCATCCACGGCAGATTGAAGAATGTCTAGACATTCACGGGCCTTAGACTGCGCCAGCACCGGGTCCTAAATATAAAAGAGAAAACCGCAAAGGAGTTAAAGCATAACAGGTAACCTATATGGAAAGGAAAATGTTGACAGGTAGCAGCTTAAGACACATTTCCGATCCACAATGTAAGTCTGAACACTCAAATTATATCTGGGACCAAAGATGAACTAGATATTGTGGAACGAAAGCCAGGTAAAATCAATTAATGTGTACGCAACGTGTTAATGAAGAAGCTAACGGTATCATAAGTGGTACAGTCGACGAAATACACTAACAATCAAACACACTTTGAAATATGGCTGAGGAACAAAACAAAAGCAGGTTCTGAGAAGCCGAGTTAAACCATTAAGAACAATTATAGATACTGTTACTTCACTGTTAATCATGAGACTGGAATTCGAACAGACCGGAAAACGTGAAGGTAACCGCACCTGACACACTTTAGGCTAATGTCCCCCATCCTCCAAACATTTCATTTCGTCAATTCAGAACACCCTCAACTCGGTAGTTGCACAGCTGTGAAGGAAATCGTATGGAAAACGGCTAAGGTCATCGATTCCAAGTACATTATAGATAGTTACCGGAAGATGTACCAAAAACTGCCAAATAGTTTAAACTGATACCTTGAGGATATTTTCCACTGATAATCGTTCCACATGGGAGAAACAGGATGAGCAGAGCATAAAACAAATAACCAGAAAACGATTTCAATCGGTTTCAAGAGTTAATGCCCCATATCGTTGGACTATGTGGAAAATTTCCATTATTAAAAAGTACAACCACATACATCACAGGATGTTTCCACGTGAACTAGTTAGTGTAAAGTCACTCAGAGTACTATAAGAGCACGTAAGATGGTTGGGTTTTGAACATGCGTAAAATTGATCTATGTATATTATAAACCGGCTTCATTATGAGATAACCCAATGATCACTCACAATGCCCGGCTGCTACTCAGACGGTTGAAGATTGGAGTCTTGATTACCTCGGCTGCTATCGTTCAGGGTCAAGCAACCCGTCAACAAGTACACGTGATCCATTAGGTCGCATGACAGCAAATGCTGTACAGTGCCGTCACTAATAACCTCATCTTCGTGACAAAATTATTCAGGTGGACCCCGATGTTTACGCAAACTCATTTTGCACTCAGGGACACTTCGTCGCCATAAATGCCAAATGAATAGCGCACAAAAAGCTAAAAATTTTGAGGAAAAAAAGGAATAAACTTAAGCAAATTAAAATGGGGGAGTACACCGCTGCGCACGATCTGACGATATATTGGAAAAAGTTATCAAGCATGCATGTGGGGATCTTCGAGCGAAATCTAGAGACACCAAAGAGTAAGAATATACATGAATAACCGTTCGGTTGATGGGCTGTTGGAAAAAATGTACCTTGCAATGTTTTGCCAAGTTACGCTGCAGCCAAAAAGCGTCGATGTCACGAGGCCGTAAAGACTCAGCGGCATGTCTCATAGCCTTTGATGAGTCATCAGAACGTGATTGCAAAGTCATTTCAACGGCAGCTTCTTCGCCTTCTTGTTCCTCATCATCATCGTCTTCCTTGACCTCACCAAAAGCATCCTCTTCATCCTGAATTAAAACAAAAATCGCGAGAACGTCAACTTTTCTTTCGATAACATTATGTGATGAAACCGTCTGGAACACATCAACTCATTACAAAGGGTTAAATTATAGGGGGTTCACGCTGAATTAATACCGTGGTATAGCTCACTTTGATGTCATATGCTGTCATGATTGAGTTTGCTACCATAAAGTTTTCTGAGCCAAAACGAGAACGTTTAAAATGATCAACGTTGGAACCAGTGACGAACACTGAAAATTAGCGTCACAGCCCATACGTCAACCTATGAAAAATGATGGTCATAAAACTGAAATGACGGCATGGATATCCATATGAAGCAAAGTTTGAGTCTTTATTACACGTGAAATCATCCCAGAGCAATTAACCAAAACGTCCGCAAAAAAACGAAACAAAATTACAAAAGCGAAACGCTTATTAAAAACGGAGCAATGTTATCTGGGTAGCACGTCAAAGAAAAAAACAACTCGACACAAGCAGTATATCGTCATGTATGGTTAAAATAAGCTCAACCAAAAACAACAAAAACAGAAACAAGGCATAGAGAGCCACTATAATAACTGGGACTGAATCGAAGCACTGGCGCAAAAATCTCCAGTGTGCAGGCGAATGTCCAGCAAGAGTCTGGAACTACAGGAACCCCAGCATGCGACCACGAAAACTAGTGTGTTCCAAAGTTTGTCGTTTAGTCGTGAGTAACAACTGCACCACAAATACAAGCATTCCGATCGATAGACAGACTTTACATCTATGTGCATGTGTACCCGTACGTAGATGGGGTTCGCAAATGCTTTCCCGAAAACGCGTAACAAAAATGTACATGCATCCATGCCATCAAAACGGTTAGAACTTTAGAGGGCCACTCAGCAACTTGGGCACAATAGTTTTACAGCGAGCAAAAGACGGTTCCAACAGAGGAACACTAACTCTCGCATCCTGGCTAGAGAAACAAGTCAGATACCTATAACATCGATCAAGTTTACACCTACTGACGACAAGTGTAACGAGTATACACCAAGGGGCATATTCACCTGCGACGAAACCGGATACTTCCCATGGTTGCTCCAAGAACAGTCTTAGTCTGAGGATAAAGAAACGTAAAAGTCCCAAGTTTATGGAGAATAAGCCGACAGACTTAAGTGATCGTAATGTGGAAAGCAAAAGGTTGGTTAGCTTGGTAATCTCGAAAAAAATAAGGCGTCTCAGGTTTTGAAAGGACGATTCCGTTCTTGGAGTTGAGCACACCCAATCCGAAAGCCTGGCTGAGTAGGGATTTTTCACACTTAGATAAAAAGACGAGAAAAAGACCGTAGAAGAGGAAAGTTAATCCGATTCTAGACAACTTCACAGCTCATCTGGATAAGGCTCAACATCAGTCTGGGCCTTCTCTATCGAATACAGAATACTTCCAACCATCAGATGTAGCCACTAACAAGCTGCGAGATCAAAATACAGGAAGTATCTCCTATTATACACCTCAACTGTGCAGCTTCAATTAGAGGAGTGAAATCGAATTTACACTTGGACAAAAAATGGTCAGGGGCAGTTAGCATTATTCGGCCGCCGTAGATCGGAGGCAAAAAAAAACTAATTCAGTTACGATGGCCATCAGCTTCATGAAACAGCCCTATGAGCCGAGCCGCCGTTCAGACAATGGACAGGAATATCCTAGAAAATGGATATAAAAGCACCTAAAAAACTGACAAAGCTAACAAACAGGTTGATATAGGCACGCAACTGACTGAGACACGGCATCCTGTCGGTTAAAGTCCTTAGTACAGTGAAAGCCGTAAGGAAGCTGTCTTGCTGATGACGCCTTACTTTCACTCACAGCTCGGTTGTTTGTTTGCAAGGTGTAGGCGCCTTGATGTTGTATGTTTGAATATAGACGTAGCTATTTTTAGTAGTTAGGTCCACTTCCCCTCCCCTCCTCTATTTTCTTCTTTCTTCCTATATAAGTTTTTTCTTTTTCTTTGTTCTTCGTGGTTGTGTGGCAGTCAAGCATCAGTGTGAACCACTGATGTATTGCTGTCTATGATGATGATGAGTGAGTGATCACGACGTCCCCACTTGGACAGGCGAAAATTGCTCATACTACTTTGTGGAGCAGTCAGGATCTTTATATTCGGTGGCCACGTCTTTATCTGACTACCTTATAGTTTAACTAACTGTTGGTGGTTTCGGAAGATAGTGCCCGACGTGGTAAACGCTCAACTGGGATATGAAGAACAGGACTCATCTACCGTAGACCATGCACTTTTACTATTTGACCGATCGATCACACATCCCAAACTTTTTCAGTAGGTACTAGCGAGCGATCGCATTGCTCATACCTTCATTACACCTGACACAGACTGGTTGGGGATGACTACGGCAAGAGAGTCAAAATATTTGCAATGAAGACATTTTCGAAACATAGCAGGATGAACCGCACACAGGCATTATACACTCCTTTGGAAAATGATCGGACACGTTTTCGGCGACAAAGGTAACACGCGCGTTCGCCCTTCGCATTGATATAGCGTCAGTACAAACTGACGGGATGGTGCCTTTCCAGTGAGTAATACGGTCGTCTCAAGCGAACCGATTGTAATAAAAAGATAACGCCTCAGATCCTGAAACAGCACTTTGGAAGTGCGGTGCGTACACAACGTAAACCAACATGGTCATTCATTCCATTCAACGTGGTCGCATGCCCTCGGAACAGGGGCCAAGCGGAACAATATCATACACTCCATGTCGACCAGCTCGCAACACGGAGAAAACTCCACACCAAGAGCACTAGGTTCCTCCAGCGCACCTTTTAGAATGTTACCGATGACATAACAGAAAGGGACATCGGACAACTCTAGCAAATGCCACTCGAGGTGGTGTGCACTCGACAGAGTTGACTATAGATCTGTCGTGCTTACAAATCGAGCACGCAACACTCTGACGGATTCATATATTCAACAATTTTTTTTAATAAAAAAGACAATTTCAGAAAATACCTCGAGTAACAAAACTGAAGACATGCTAAGGATCTGAAGGAGACCGCCGGTTGTCTATAAATGTCGATTCTCTAAGATCGGATGTAAGGTAACATGCAATAAATGAACTTTCAACTGGGTCAGAATCTCGCTTGCCCTCCAGGTATTTCGTTTTTTTTTTACTGAGACTGGTAACAAAGCCAGCGCGAACCATAACACCTAGGGTACGGCTCAAAAGTAAAAATGATTATGAGTGTGGTAAGCCGACCTAAAATGAGCCCCACGAGTAACCTAGACGCAATACAGACAAGACTGACATCTATGTGGCTGTCACACAGAATTAAGGTCCCATTTTGAAAATCATGCCCCTCCGGGTTTTCGGAATATCCGGAAGACTGCTACCAGTTGTGATAAACCTTTAGCCACCGCCTATGCAGAGAGAAAGAGGAGAAATATGCACTTGAAGCCTTTAAGAGCTCAAGCTCTAAAACCATTTCTTTTCCTGACAAACACCCAACAGAAAAGCAATGGCTGACTATTTGAATCTTATCGTCCATATGATGCGATTAAAGCCGGCTGAACTTCGAAGTGTTCGATGAATGACTTTCAAATACTGCTATACTAACAATTAGCTCAACAACCAACAACTACGAATAAGACTAAACAGCGCCTCACCACTATCAGAAGACCACCTGTTTTCATTTATTTTGGTCGTCCTGCAAAAGTGATGCTCGATCTTTATGTAAAGTTTACATCAGTTTGCGTTTACGTTCCCAATGTCCTTCCCACACTCAGGGCTAGAAGAAACCGCGTAACTATTGCTCGTAAGGCCCAGTAAAGTGACAAAGCAAACCCAGTCGAAAGTGCACAGCCTCCAGGGAACATACTTATTTACAGCAAGCTTCCATAGACATTGCAATTTTATCAAGTGTGGTCTGTGTCGTTGCTCGCATGCATGAATTCTGGGCAAATGACAGAAGGAAATAAGCGCAGATCGCAGCAGTTGGAGTACAGGCGGTTACTCTAAAATACTCTAATCTTTGATAGTGACGAGACTTGCAACTAACCGCCATACGACAGCTTTGTTTATGGATAATATTCATCATGTAACACAATGTGTCTTGTGTTGGAATGTGGTAATCCAGATAGCACTTCCGGACAAACACATGTGCAGCGTTGTCCCACTGATGCTCGTGTGCTGTTTTCGGACATTACACGCTATTCGCTTGCTTCTCTTGTGGATAAAAACGGTAGTTCGCCTACTATAGCGACAACGTCTGTTTCAGGGCGTTGCTAAAGGACGAACGGCAATCCCGACTAACGAAACTCTATGCACATGCACCCACTAATCGGTATAGACCACCCAAACGACCATCTGTTTCTAATTAGTAGTACTTACATCACTTCACTAATTTAACCGCCATCCTAAAAGAACTCCAGACTTTGAACAGTGCACAAAGTTGGACAACCAGAATTTATCTACTTTAAAACGTGCCGTTATAACTCCTTTCAGTGAACACCGAGTTGGTCTATCCTAGCGTCATGGCTGATGTGAAAGCATCGGTAGTGCAACAATCCCGTGAGTAAATTCGTCAAGGTGGTTTCGGTGATGGTTTGTGGGACGAAGGCCAAGTGATGGGGCAAACCAGAGCAGACTGTTAATGTTATGAAACAACCTAAGAGCCTCGCATAAGACTGCCTCGATAGGTCTAAGTATGGTTGCACTAAGACATTCTTGCAGTGTAGTCGGATATCAATGAGAGGATTCGTTCTGGCTGTACTAAAAAATTACAGCATCCAACAAACCACAGAGCAGCCGAAACAGTACCCATCTTATATAAATGTCCATGCCAGCGAAGAATAACTCACTATACCATGCCCACATCTGCACTCTTCCATTCAATTCCTGAGCCGCGGAGGGTCGGATCGATCACTAAAAAGCCTAACCTTCGTTAATCAATAGGCTGAGCTCGACGGAAGGGTACTCCGTGAAATTCACACAATGGATGGACATCATAAAGTGTAAAACACCAAAAACAAATCGCCTGAGACCACGTGAGACCAACGTACAAGCGGAAGTAATGTAAGCCTACGCCGTACTTTTGCTGGCGTAAGCTTACATTACATGGTCCATAAGAGGTTTTCCCTGAGCGTTCAGGACGTTTACCCAAGGATCGTGCGTATTGTTCGGGACGATTAAAAGTGAATTACTACTTCACTCATTGCTGTCTGCAAAATTCCGTAAGGTGCTCTTTGGGAACACCAAATGTAGGCAGGATTACTAAGAAAGCACTTCGCAGTTTCTTAAAAAACAAACTCACAAGAATGAATCCTATTTGAGTGTATCAGGGTATAGTCCATAGTTTTGGCAATATAAAGGAAACATCAGATTGATGTAGGTAACACACTCAGTTAGTACCCGTTACAGTGTATCTGACCTCATGTGCCTTATATATATATATATATATATATATATATATATATATATATATATATATATATACTACGCCCATATGCCCCAACCATGTAACTATTGCCAACATCCAAAAGGTACAAGCTAGCCGAGAACCACGGTCAAGTCCCTTTTCCATCTGGTCATAACCGGTCAAGCGACGGTAGCTGTCTAGCCAAGATTAAACGTCAACAAGTCTAGTTTGTCCGTTTTGACGAAAAAGAACATACAAAACACATTAACGTGAAATGTGCATACGAATTCTAAATACGGCAAGCTTAGAGAATGCGACCGCCAAACGACACTGAACAAGCACGAAACTGCAAATACCTCTTCGTCAGATTCCTCGAACTGTACATTGACGCCGTACGTCTCGTCAATGTTATCACTTGTCGTAGTAACAGGTTCTTCATCTTTCCAATCAGTTATTTTCTTACACAAATTCACGATGATATTATAACGTTCATCCGCGAGTGGACCTGAAAGCAGTCAATCATTGATAATAAACATACCTAACAAAGACTCCGTCTCTTTACGCCTTTCTTTATCCTTTAAATGGGTATTCTTGAATGTCGCGATCACTTCGTCCGCAGCACCGCACAAAATCTCCCGAGACTGGTCGCCTAAAGCTTCCTGAATACAGTGCAATATATATTCGTAGGTTTTTCTTGTATCTGACGTTTTTGGACGATAAATAATGCCAGCAACGTCATCCAAGTCGTCACTCAGTAGACTGGCACTCTTTAACTTTAGTGAATCCTGCTGCATTTCATCCCTTTTTTGACGTCTAAAAAGTAACGCCATACACAGTAACGCTCACTTTGCTCGTTTTTCGTGTAACATCGGCGGCTTCGTTCGCTGAGATTTATAACCCATTTCCTGTACACGGATTTTTCCAGCCAAGCTGAGCACTTCACCAGTTGATTCATCTCGTGGACGACGATCAATGAGAGATCGGTCTGTGAGTAGGACAAGGCTGGAATTGACTTTATATTCAAACTGAAGCTTTCTAGCAGCGTCATCCGCCATGGCAAACGGAGATTACCAAAACACGCGCTAAACCGAAAAGCCCGCCTCCGGTCACGGGACTACAAAGATGCAATGAATGCAGCAAGTTTTTGGTGGTTCAGTAACTCCTATGCATTCGCGAAGTCTGGAACTAATCCCCTGTGATCAATAGAGTTTTCACTACGATGTCACGAAGGCGCCAGGTTCCTTGAAGGTCAACCCCTTCACGGGTTTCCCGGGTGGTTTTTCAGCGATTCAGCGATTGATACACGGGTTCGAGGCAGGGGCCCAAAGTACCCGGATCCAGTCGGTTTTTCTTGCTCAGTGTCAAGCGGGCTTCTGTTGATCTGAAATGCAATCATTGAAAACAGGGTGTAGCACCGCTCTTGGGGATTACAGTAAATACCAAGAACAGAGTAAGGTTACTTGAATAGGTCTTTTCGTAAATGAGAATCAAGTAATGCTTTAAAGCGATCTCTAGAAGCGCTGCTAACGACCTCAGAGGAAGGCTGTTCCAAAGGTTAATAACCCTGTAAGAAAAGAACTGCTGCCTAAGGAAGGTCCGAGGACGAAGCTTGAAAAGCTTCCTGTTGTCCTCGCCGGCCGTCATCATTCGCTATCATAAAGAACTGTTCAACGAGACCTACTCTAAAGAAGAAGTGTGTGAGAATTAAATCACCGCGGAGTCGTCGATATTCAAGTGGATATAGATCAAGAATTTCAAGTCGAGACTCGTATGCGACATTTCTCAAGCCCGTGACTAGTTTGGTAGCCGCGCGCTGGACACACTCAACCGCTAATATTTTATTTTTTTCAGGCCTGATTGGCACACTCGAGGAGCGGTCTCATATAAACCCTGTAAGGCGTTTGAAATGCTCTCTTGTCTATGTGGAGGAAGGTAGGTGCATCCTTAAGGAGCAGATGTGGTTTGTACCGGGAAACTGGTTTACTTGCGGTCAAATTTTGATAAGATCCGCGACGTTGCTAGAGGATGATCTGGTGACGCTGAACATTGCGGATAGCGTGACAGTAAGATAAACGTTAGAGCTTTAGCAACTAGTAGCTTAGTTTTGTTTTTTCTTTCTCGTAATAAAAGCGTGAAATTGAAGGAGGAATACAGTGAAAGCTGCGAATAATTACCTTCACCTGACGCCAAGTAAGTCTTGCTAGAGACAGGGCATGACGACCAACAAGGTAGTACATTTGAGCCCCCTATGTCACCACATTCCACGTAGATCTTAGAGGAATTCCCACTGTACATTCTGAGTGTTTTTCAGAAGTGGGTGATTTCCTTGGAGGCAAATCGCCGAATTTTAAAACCCTGCCGCCACCATGTGCCATATCGAATCCAGTATTCGAGTATGAGTGACAAAGTAATTGACGCGCTCCAAGATGATGTGGATAGAGGACTTGTGCCATGGATACCGTTTTTATTTGAGGGTAACTTTGTGTCCACTTATCGCTGTGATAAGTGGCACTAACTGTGCTGGTCTAGGCTACTCTTTATATACGGACTACACTTCGTATCGGAGAATGGTTCAATTCACCAAAGAATGATCGATGACGTTAGTAGTAAGCAGGAGTATTTTTGGGCGTAGTATGGTAAAGCAGTAAGAATACCGCGAACTAATACACGTCAGGTAACTTCAGAGGTTGACACAGTGAAGGACAACTGTTTATTCTAAACCTGAACGTTTTGATGGTTGGAGCTGGAACGCGCAACCTGAGTAGGATATCCAAGTAGGGGATCACTACGGCAGCCAACTAATGGTGCCGACAAAACAGATGGTATTGTCGATATCGAAGACAGAAGCTGTTCTGTCATGCTTTTGCGTTAATTTTTCAGTAAGCTAAAGGAATGGGAGTACCTAGGGCCGGTTGACGTTTTGTGGGCGAGCATAATCTTCCCGTCAGTCCATGGAAATCTAGAATCCGGCAACCCATATACTCGGAACACCTCAACCGCTTGGTAGCCAAGCATTAAACTTGTTCAAGCGAAAAAGCACCTTTTACGAAACACAGTG
>LOND01000632.1:16218-33173 GCA_014220965.1 Paragonimus kellicotti | reverse complement strand
ACCTCAACTCACTAAACACGTCGTAGTCCACGACTTTCACTCCTACGTCGCTTATTTGATACACCGATACGCCATCTACCACGTAACCTCAGTAGTACTCACACTCACATTATCATACTTCAAGCGTCCGTTGCTTGATTTTTGCTAGAACCAAGGACGTACAAAGCATGGTGGTCCTTCATGTACTTCTGTAAACAACTTATAAATTCCTTGAAACTAGAAAACTCCCGATCCTCGAATAGATCTTTGAAGCCCTGTATATAATCCATAACCTAAAACCAAACATATATTACATCATTCATCAACATAGGATGGTCAACTATCAATCAACCGTCACAACACCCACCATTAATATTTTCAATATCCGCGCTAAATGAAGGACAAACGAATTACCGGTCGACTAAAACAAACATTTCAACGCTCGTGACCGGTTCTGTCACGAAAACCAGCGATTTTTCCAATTCAGAACGATACCACCGGAATACTGTCAGATATTCACAGATCTCACGTGTTATCGCTGTTTCAAGGCGCATTTTGTTCCCTGCGGATAATTTTCGCGTCGCACGCAGTGTGTAGCGTAAAATTTGAGTTGCCGCCGAAGACGGTAAAACAACGCAATGGAATATCACAATGATAGGGGATTATACTGATTCTAATTTTGATAAGGAACAGGAAAAAGTACAACAAACAACTAATGCTGGCGCAGTAAAAAGTTACCGGCTGTCAAAGCGACCGTCACAACAACTACACTCATGTGACACTCATGTGACACTTGAGTGTAGCGGTGTGCTGACTGGGATTTCATGTTTACTCGTCAGTGCTAAATAGACATTTACGCCGAAAATGTCAGTACAATTTCCGATATAAGAAAGATGAAGGGATGAATATAAAGTAAAACCAATGAATTAACTTTGAAACATTGGGTTCCCTTTAATAACTTCATCAATGCAGAAAGAAGACATATGTTGCGATATGTTAACATTTCGTTTACTCTCATCAGTCGCAAACGTAAAACATGCACAAAAGTGGTTGAAGCAACCCATACGGTTGCCTTCGTGATGATGACGTTACACAATTCACTAAAAATTGCGTTAACCTTCGAACGTCAATGTCCTTTTGGTAGTTGGCATGTGTGTGCAAATTACTTGCAGGGTTGACGTCAAGTAGTTTATAAGCATTGATAACAATACATCCACGTGATGTGGACTAACTTAAAGTGAGATGCCCTAGTTTAGATGCAGTTCCGTATTCCGTTTGTCAACCCCGTGAATTATATTATCCCAGAAAGGTTTCGTCTCGCGGGCAGTTGTACATCAGTGACTATTGAAGAACATGTTCAAGCAGGATATCAGCTTCGAGTGACCTCTCCATTGGTAGTGCACTATTGTAGTAAGCAATAAGAAGAAAGGACAGTCAGGATTGACCTTGAAAATTCGAGTGTGGACTGTTTTAACGTTGTCATTGGCGGCGTTGTAGGTAATCCGTTCACGAAAGCAGAAATACTTTTCAAATGCAGAAAAGATAATCCGTTTCCCTTATAATCTTTTTATGTCGTCGCGGATCTTTTCGAGGTAGGGCTTAACCACTACATTAGAGATGTTGCCTGCTAATTACTTCTGCATTTAATGGGAATGTGGTTTTCCAGCTCCCCTCGCAATATTACGGGAAAAAACAAGCAACTCATGTTGGACGGAAAGCTTACAAAAGGACACTAGCAAGAAGGTTGGTAGCGGAATGGAATTTCTAATATAAATAGGTCTGTTTGCTTATTTCCAGCACGAACGGTAAACCCACTTAATGATAATAATAATAATGGTATATTTCTCAACGCATCTGTGAGAAACACGCTCAGATGAGCGTGATCAATGTACACATTGTAACGCTACATGCATAAATGCACACCATACACATAATTAATAATTGTACAATACACCAGTTTTGTGAATAATATAACGAAACAGACATAGCAAGAGAGAAAATCCAAGTTTATGAAAAAGCATCTGGGACACACGCGTCTAAAATGATAGTTTCGAAATTCTTCAATGTTCGATTAAAATGCTGAATAGGTACATCATTTTTGCTTCACAAGGTAAACACAGTCTTCAATAGTGAAGGTCATGCCGGAAATCGGTTATCTGAGGATTGAGAAAATGAACAGTCGAAGAATTCGCTGTGGATGGTTCGGGAAAAACATGTAGAGAATCATTTTGCAATGAGGGGTGAGAGGAAAGTCCATACTTTTGCGCAGAAATGGGCGGTCCTCTGAACTGGACTTCGTTATGTCCTCGGAATCAACGAAATTTCGCAGACCTCGCGAATTGTCCAAACAATACGGGATTTTGAGTGTCCGGACGTGGTGGAATGTTTTCTCGCGTCAGATGTAGTTGTGGAATCAGGAATGAAAAGCGAAATTACGTGATAAACGGAAAAACGGAAGAAAATTCACGTGCGCCTCTATATGGTTATGTAGGGGACTAGCCCAATACAAGGATATAAACTCGAATAGTCAGTTCGAAATGCAGCCGCCGAATAGCTCTCTATAGGCAACCCCGATCTACGCCGAACAGGAGCACCAAGGAGACGAGACGCGCGCACCAAAAGTGTATTGCTAAGTAGAATCAATTCAAACAAGTGGTGTTCACTTTGTACAACAAGTGCTGTAGACTATATATAAAAATAAAGCGAAATATGAAAATATGTACAATACCCTATAGAACTCCCCCTAGAGCGTTAGAAGGATGGAAACGCTCGATAAAATGAGGAAATGTTAAGCACAATACTCTTTGAAAACTTTTGGCCATCTGACGGTTCGGCCTGAGCGAGTGCGGGGAAGATCAACAGGGGTTTCGGGTTGGACTGAGGAGGTACGGGCTGTTCGTTACACATGGGCTGGGTAGACTGCGAGTCACCAGGAGTAGGATCGACTTCAGGAGCGATGGGAGGATCTAAGTGAGGTTCGACATGAGCAACTTCAAGTCTGTCAATGCTCACTGTATCGTGGGATCCGTTGCGATCGATCACGAAAAACTTAGGGAACCGTTTAATCACACGAAATGGTCCGGAGTATGGTTTTTGGAGAGGGGTTTTAACGGCATCAACACGAACGAAAACAAAATCACAAAAGTCCAGATTGGAGTGCTTTTTGTTTTGTTTCGGTGTTCAACCTGTAGATGAGGCCGGATTTTGTTGACATGCACGACTTTAACTGTTGCAACGAACAAGCGTAGGTTAGCGTACAAAATAGGTTGGCCGGCGTTCGACTTTTATAAACGGATGTTCACCAAGGGAGGCGAAGTGTCGTACCGTAAACTAATTCTGCGGTCGTGCAACCAATGTCTTCTTTAACAGCCGATCGAATTCCAAGCATGACAAGGGGCAAGTGATCGGTCCAACGCTGGGGTCTAGTTGGGCTTTCAGAGCGGCCTTCAGCTGACGATGAAATCGTTCGACCAGACCATTTGCAGCCGGATGGTATGCAGTGGTTTTGATATGATCGACTCCAAGCAACCGGTTGAAGTCTCTGAACAGCGTTGATTGGAATTGTGTGCCTCTATCGGTGGTTACAGTAGTTGGAACACCATAGTTTGAGATCCATCCGTCCATGAACGCTCGCGCAACTGTTTCAGTATTTGTGTTAGGGAGGGGTATTGCCACTGGCCATCTGGTGAAACGGTCAACGCACGTCAAGATATACCGATGACCTTTTGAATACGGTAACGGGCCGACTATGTCAACATGGACATGACTGAAACGTGCGTCGGGGTTAGCGAATGTGCCGGGAGTCGTGATGGTATGTCTGTGGACTTTGCTGCGTTGACAATCAAGGCAAGTTCTCGCCCATTCTTGTATGTCCCTATGCATGTTCGGCCATACAAATCTATCTGAAATCAGCTTGACGGTGGCACGAACGCTGGGATGAGACATGCAGTGAAGACTGTTAAAAACAGAACGTCTGAAGTTTACTGGCACAAATGGGCGAGGGCTGACTGTCGTGGTATCGCATATGATTGTGCCTTCGCAGTTGGCAAGAGGCAACTCCCGAAGTTTGAGCGAAGAGGTGCGACACTGCTGCAATTCCGGGTCGTTGTTTTGTGCTCGGGCTAATTCCTTCAAATTAACAGTGTCAGTTCGGTGTAAACCACTTAAAGTAACTCTGGACAAGGCATCGGCGACGGTGTTTTTATCTCCCGCGATATATCGTATGTCCGTTGTGAACTGGGAAATGTAGTCCAACTGTCGAATTTCCCTTGGAGAATAACGGTCGGGCTTGGCGTTGAAGGAATAAATAAGTGGTTTGTGATCTGTTAGGACAGCAAAACGCCTGCCTTCCAACACGTGACGAAAGTGTTTAATGGCGAGAAAGATAGCCAGCAACTCGCGACCGAAGGTACTATAGCGCGTTTGAGCTTGCTGAAGCTTGCGGGAGAAAAATGATAACGGCTGGACTTGACCATTCACGATCTGCTGCAGAACAGCGCCGACAGCTGACTGGGATGCATCGGTCTGTAAAATGAGATCCGAACCTTCATCTACACGCATGTGTGCCAGGGTTGTCACTTGTGACAACGCGTCTTTGGCTGCGAGGAATGCAGCCTTAGCCGGAGACGGTAAGATAAAATGCTTGGGATTATCCTTTAACAAATCTGTAAGGGGTTTCAACAACTCCGAACAGTGCGGGATAAAACGGCAGTAGTAATTTACAATGCCTAGAAACCGGCGCAGGCTTCTCTGGGATTGTGGTGGTGGATAATCTTTAAGGGCAGCGATTTTCTCTGGTAAGGGTTCAATACCGTCACGAGTGATTCGGTGGCCCAAAAAATCTATGGAGTCTACTCCAAAGACACACTTCATCGGATTTAGGGTTACGCCATACTGATCAAAACGTTCGAAAACTGCACGGAGATGTGACATGTGCTGATGTTCGTCCTTGCTCGCAACGACCGCGGTAGGACTTGGTCCATGAACCTTTGAAAGGTCTGAGCTGCATTTCGTAACCCAAATGGCATGCGGACAAATTCATATAGTCCAAATGGGGTAGTGATTGCCGTCTTTGCCACGTCTTCCGGGGCCACGGGGATCTGGTGATATGCCCGAACTAAATCAAGCTTTGAGAAAATGGTCATACCGTGCAGACCGATGGAAAAATCGTGAATGTGAGGAATTGGGTATCTGTCAGGGACGGTGGCATTGTTTAAAGCGCGATAATCACCACACGGACGCCAGTCGCCAGGTGAGGTTTTAGGTACCATATGCAAGGGTGAAGCCCAAGGGCTACTGGACGGCTGAATGATTCCGAGTCGCAAAAGGTTCTCGAATTCAGCTTTGGCGATTTTGAGCTTCTCTGGTGGTAACCGACGGGGGCGGGCGACAGTAGGTGGTCCTTTTGTGGTAATGTGGTGAAAAACGTCATGTTTTATTGGTGCCAGTGAGCCTGATGGGTTGATAAGGCGTGGGAACTGGCGAAGCAGAGTTGCAAAAACTGTTGTCTGGTAAGGCGGAACGTAACCCCATTGAATTAATCGATGTGGCCTTTCCGTGTACGCACAAGGTTGTGTGCTGTCCAACAGTTTCCGACTCCTTACATCCACCACGAGTCCAAAGGAGGTAAGAAAGTCAACACCAATAATTGGGTGCTGTACGTCTGCAACGGTAAAGGTCCAGTGGAATTGTCGACGGAGACCAAGGTCGAGAGTGAGTAGTTTCTCTCCGTAGGTCTGTATGGTCGTGCGGTTGGCGGCCTGTAAGGTATACGACACTGGTTTGAGGTTATGCTTGTCACCAGTGGGTGGAATAACACTAACCTCAGCGCCCGTATCAATTAGGAAATTTAGGGACGTTGAGCGGTCGAATACATAAAACAGGCGACATAAGTACGAGCCAGTGGCAGCCGTCGCCATTACTGACTGGCTTGGTCGTTTCCCGTCTGGTTTTCACCCTTCCGAAAGGAACAGGGCTGGTTGCAACGACGAGCACGTGTACCAAATCGACGGTGGTAATAGCACACACCCCTGTCGAAGTGTCGTGTGCGCGACCTACTTCGTGGGCGGGACTTTGAGCGTGTTGGTGACCGTTTGTCTGCTAGCAGTTTCGTTAGAGTGGCTAGCTGCAAGGACATTTGTGAGAACTGCTCTCTCAGGTTCGAGACGTCCTGTTGGAGGGTGTCGCGGCTGCAAGACGCCTGCAGTTGAGCTACTTGCTGAGGAGCGTAATTGTGATGCACCTGGTCCGCCAACTCTGCCAGTTTGGTCAACGGTGTGTCCTTCTCCAAAACAGCCAATGTGTGACGAAGCTCGCGAGGGAGGTTCTGAAGCCACAACTCGCGCAACACTGGTTCGTTGACAGTCTGCTTGTTCGACAACTGGGTCATGTGTCGGAGCAACTGTGAAGGAGTGCGATCTCCCATTTCGACGCCAGCAAGGAGCTTGCGAAGGTTGTCTTCGTCAGAAGCTGCCATCCGGTTAATAATGGCTGATTTGATGACATTGTACGGGTTATCAGCTGGACGCTCATAAATTATATCAGCAACTTCCGCAGCCACGGTCTCAGGTAAGTTCGAGACGACGTAATTATACATGGTGCGCTGTGAGTGGATTCGCCGGAAGTCGAAAATAACTTCAATTTGTGCGAACCACAATCTAGGGTCTCTACTGCCAAACTCAGGAAGTTTAATCATGACAGTGTTCTCCGAGGCAGTTGTTTCCTGTTCAATATCAGAAGGCATAGTAATGGGAGAGAGAAAATAGGAGATTAAAGATACCAAGATTTTGGGGAGAACTATAGGAGGAAGACTGCAGAATGAACAAAACTTTGGCAAACGTGTAATAAAAGTCAATACACGGGCTCACCAATTTGTAGGGGACTAGCCCAATACAAAGGTATAAACTCGAATAGTCAGTTCGAAATGCAGCCGCCGAATAGCTCTCTATAGGCAACCCCGATCTACGCCGAACAGGAGCACCAAGGAGACGAGACGCGCGCACCAAAAGTGTATTGCTAAGTAGAATCAATTCAAACAAGTGGTGTTCACTTTGTACAAGAACAAGTGCTGTAGACTATATATAAAAATAAAGCGAAATATGAAAATATGTACGATACCCCACGGTTACATTCAATTCTCGCGTTACCACCTATACTTCCTATCCTCATGGATCACTTGACAATCTTTCTATCTTTTTAAACATTCTTTCCATTCTATATCTCGGACGTGTATACCAAATCGACATCAGAATTCGGCTGTAATCATATACTAGAAAGGGCTGTTAATCAATCTCTTTCCGCGTTATACGATAACAATTGTTCGCTAGTGCCATATATTTTATTAGCTAACACGGAATTATGAATTTTATATAAAAGGTTTGGCCAGAAAATCACATATTCCATTATTCGTCATACTTCACATGACCATTTTACGTTCTTCCGTTTATCACGTAATTTCGCTTTTCATTCCTGATTCCACAACTACATCTGACGCGAGAAAACATTCCACCACGTCCGGACACTCAAAATCCCGTATTGGTTGGACAATTCGCGAGGTCTGCGAAATTCCGTCGATTTTGAGGACATAACGAAGTCCAGTTCAGAGGACCGCCCATTTCTCCGCAAAAGTAGAGGCTTCCCTATCTTTCCTCATCGCAACAAAGTTTTCTGCACATTTTCCGGAACCATCTACATCAAATAATGGCGGAATTCTTCGACCGGCCATTTTCTCCATCCTCAGATAACCGATTTCTGGCATGACCTTGACCATTAGGTCAGTGTTAACCTTGTGAAGCAAAAATTGATGTAACTACTCAGCATTTTCATTGAACATGGGAAAATTTTGAAACTATCATTTTAGACGCGTGTGTCCCAGATGCTTTTTCATAAACTTGGATTTTTCTCTCTTGCTATGTCTGTTTCGTTATATTATTCACGAAACTGGTGTATTGTACATTATTAATTATGTGTATGGTGTGCATTTATGCATGTAGCGATAAAATGTGTACATTGATCACGCTCATCTGAGCGTGTTTCTCACAGATGCGTTGAGAAATATACCATTATTATTATTAGTAGTATGACGAACAATGAAATATGTAATTTTCTGGACAGACCTTTTATATAAAATTTATAATTTTATGTTAGTCAATAAAATATATGGCACTAACAAACAATTGTTATCGTATGGCGCGGAAGAGAGATTGATTAACGGCTTTTTCTAGTATATGATTACAGCCGAATTCTGATGTCGATTTGGTATACACGTCCGAGATATAGAATGGAAAGAATGTTTAAAATGATAGAAAGATTGCCAGGTGATCCATGAGGATAGGAAGTATGGGTGGTAACGCGAGATTTGAATGTAATCATATGAAGCAAACAGGCCAAATATACATGTATTTTTTGTCAGTTTTAGCGTGTACAGCTTTGCATAATGATCATAACCATACACAGTTGGTTATGATTAAGTATGAAGTACTAAGCTCAGGTATCTAGATAACTACATCCGATGATGAAATTGTTAACTTTAATCTGCTCGACGTGTACTAGACGTTGTATCACGCGACGCAGGGTTTCCACTCAGATGTTATTAGGTCCGTTTTCAAAAATATCGTCTTCATGCAGGCAGAGTTTGAAAATGGACATGACGTTCGGTAATGTCAGGAAGGTTTCTAAGCTTCGTTTGAATTGGTGTATATTCTTACTGGCTCTAACTGCATGTGGAAGTTTATTCCAAATGTAGGAATATTTCACTAGGAAAAAATTTGAACGCAGCTTTTACGGGATTTAAAAGCTGTCAATGTATATTTTTTGTTCCTGAGGTTGTTGTAAGCGAATCTCGAAGTTGTCGGTAAATGTATTGCCATGAACTAGATTATACAAAGTGCAAGGTTCAGCTTGAGTCGCCGTAGCCAAAGTGGATCGAGTGCAAGCGTTTGGCAGCGTTCTCTGTAGTTCAGAGAAGACGGATAACCTAGTAAACCTTTTGTGAATGCACGTTGGAGACTTTCCAGAGCTAGCCTATCAGACTTGCGCAGGTGACAATATATGAACGTGCAGTACTCAAGTTGAGGTCGTACGCATAGTTTATAAAGGTGTAGTCGAGCTGCAGGAAGGGTGAATGAATGCTTAATGTAACCAATCGTTCGTCTAGTTTTACCTACTAGGAAAGATACCTGTTCTGAGAAATTGAATGAGTTTGAGTAACGTATACCCAGGTCTCGGACTGAGTTGGAAGTTGGAATGCTATGGCCATCCAGCTTTATAAAGTCCTCTGGTATATGGCAACCATGTGCAACGATGGTGGATTTATTGGCTGAAAATTTCATCAGCCAAGTTTGACACCAAGACTCTAATGACATGAAGTCCTTCCGTATATTTCCTAAACAAGAAGGAGATCGCCAGGAGGAACAGTGTAGACAAGTTTGATGTCATCAGCGAATAGGAATAGTTTGCCATGCTTGATAACTTGACATATGTCGTCTATATACATAAGAAAGAGTGACGGTCATTGAATCACTCCACTAGTGACTGGTCTGGGTGTTGAGCTGTTATCTCCGATTTTCACTGTTTGTGTGCGGTCTACAAGGTATGAAGCAAACCAGCTAAGCAATGGATCACGTATACCAAAAGATGCCATTTTGATCAGAAGACGCCTATGAGGCACACGATCAAAAGCCTTTTGCATATCCAAAAGTATATAATAATTGCATTCCCTGAATCAGCAGATTTTGTAACATGGTTAAGAAATTCCAGCTGGCACGTCATGCACGAACGTTTGCTGAGGAACCCATGCTGGGAGTGGTTTATAAGGTTTTGTGATAGTAAGAACTCAACCATGCGACATTTTATTATCCTTTCCAACACCCGAGAACAAATTGAAGTATGGTTAATGGGACGATAATTGTTGATATCTTGTCGCGAGCCACTTTTATAGCGGGGGATTATTATAGAATTTTTCCATTGGGAAGGGAAGGAGCCTAATGTTAAAGAAAGTATATAAATATTAAGCAAAAGTAGAGGAATGTCTTCCCCTCCGTGTTTGAGAGCAACAGGGTGAATACCATCAGGATCAGGAATATAAGAAGGTTTGATAATGGCTAACTGAGAGCGTATTTTCACTGCATCAACAGGAACATGACTTAGGAACATACTTGTGTTAACAGGGAGAGGTGGAGGCAATATATTTCCTTCAATGTTGAAGGAAGCAGCAAAATAGGAATTAAAGGCCTCACAGATTGTAACAGGATCATCTATGGAAGTTTTGTTCTCTAGTGTTACTACTGAGATAATAGGGTCTCTCTCATAGTTCCTGCGTCTCAACAACTGCATCAACTCCGAGCTCTTCTTTTTGCCGTTAAGCGCTTGTTTTTCCTCATTTAGGTGGAGCATTTTGGTTCTATATTCTATCGTGTTAAACATTTTGTGCATCTGCATAATAAGGGAGAAATCTTGTGTTTTTCGGTGCCGTGATTTGAGACTTTTGAGCTTATCTTGCTCCTTTGGATTGAGAATCCCGCCTCTACCCCACACATTACGGCGTTTTGATCTTAATGGGGCCAAAATGTTCATGCAAAACCTGAAATGTTCATTAAATACTTCAGTTGCAGCACTAGGGTCAGAGGTCAGAAAGAATGTGTTCCACCTCAAGGATCTCAACAGAGTGGTGAACATGTTCCAGTCGATGAATTTAATTTGGCGATAATATATGATTTTCGACATTTTTACAGCTTTCAGGTCAAACATGAAAGTTGACCACATTGTGATCACTTCCTGGAAACTGTTCTAGGACAGACACAGTAGCAGAGGAGATGCCTGTTGTAAAAATGAGATCTAAAGTGTGGTTCAGTCTGGTAGGTGCCAAAACGTGTTGGCGCCATCCGTTTATTTGGACGCATGCAAGAAACTCTGCTTGATTTGTAGGGGAAGTGAAAGATGTCCAAGAGATATTTGGCATGTTGAAATCTCCACCAATTATTTTGTACTGTGAAGGCAAAGTCGATACATAATTCAGTCCACTTATAAGGTGAGTCACAATAATAATGAAGTATATTTTTCAATGTATTCGTTGGTGACAAAAGTAGCATAATCAGAGAGAATGGGTTGCGGTTTACGAAAGTTTGATGCACGCACCAGGAAAAAAATAGTTCGCTTGTTCCACAGATTCAGTTCAAAAGATGAGATGTTACACTAATTTTTCTTATACAAGGTTATGTAGGGGACGATGTTTCAAATATTTCAAGGTCATGCCGGGAAATACGTGCAAATGCATCTTCGAAGGATTCCGCCGTTATTTGACGTAATTAACGTCATGAAAATGCCGAAATAATTCGGCGTGAGTGAGGCAGAACAGAAATTCCCGGAATCCGCCGAACAATTGAATAGATTTCAGCGTAGGTTTTCTTCGGTCGCTCAAAAACGTCAAAAAATTGAAAAATCTCGCGAACTGCTCGGTCAATACGGGGTTTCTAACGTCCATTCATCGCGGAAATTTCCTCGCATAACAGATGTTTTCAAGAGTGAGAAAAAAACAATCTTACGTGTTAAATGGGGAAATGTGGAGTGATCACATGTAATATGATAAATAATGTATATGTAATATTTTCTTGACAAAAACTTCACGCAAAGTTACTGACTTTGTTTGCTTCTCAATAAAGTGTATAATTCTGGCAAGCAATTATTATAGTATTCCATGATGATTGGCTAAACGACAGCTATTTCTAGAATGATTATCACGTAATAGGCAGAATTCTGTACAAACATTTGAAATTGGCTACTTTTATAGGTCAATGTTTGAGCTAGAATCTATATTTCATAGCACAAAACGGTTAATAGTGGTTAACAAGTAGGGTTTGAGGCAGGGAAGACAGCACGAGATATGAATTGAGGTTTCAATGCACTTATGTAAGGTGAGCGTGGGCATACCGTTGCTCAACGTGAGTACATTACCTACCCAGTGCATAATTAAGATACACGAGGTTTCGAATGTTGAGTCTTGGATATAAGAATTTTGTTGTAATGTAGTAGTTGAGGGCTTTTAAAACTACGCGCCAGAAATACCGAAAAGTTTCGCAGGATACTCTCTTGAGTTTGGCTTTCGAAAAGGGTAGCGGAGGACCCAGTATCTCTCAACCACTTGTTATATTCAACGTTACCGCTGCGTGTAATCGGTAGACCAAAAATATCTCTGTAATCTTTGTGGTAAAAATCTTTTTCAAGTTGCCGAAGTTGTTATAATTTTGTTGCGTGTTGCAGTTCCTGAAATCGTGAAATCTGTTACTGGAAAATCTTTGTTTTAATCTTCCGAAGACGTAAGCAAGGAGTGTGCGGTAGTTTAATGGCATAGGGATTAATTGAAAAATAACAAAAATTGCATTTTACGTTATTTAGGAAAATTAATGGTGGAATATAATGAGAATCGATGTCATAGACGTGGAAACACGTGCTTTTATTTAAATCTGAATGTAATTAGGCAGGAAAACGTGATTACACTTATGACGGTTGAACCGTTGTTGGATGGCGTAGGATTACGGTACATGATCGTAAAAATTCCTTAGTGGAAAGCATAGGACGCTGTATGTGTGCCGAAATGGACCATGTAGGCCAATCAGAAGCGCTGAAATCTCCGAAAACACACGGGATGACAGAACCCAGCAAACACATGGCCGACTCCGAGGTGTTGGCCAACATCTGGCCAACGGTTGGCCACGAAATAAGCGAATCGGATGAGAATAATAACTGCTATTGACCACGCTCATTGTGGTAGTTAAACGGGTTATAAAATTTTCTTAAACATATTATCATTGTCACAACGTTTTATCCACACGCGTTCACGACTACCGTCATTCTGTGCACGTTTGTTTTAATCCGCGCCTCCAGCGAACGCGCGTCTGCAGTTTCATTTATTTCCTTGGTGGTGAGTGCGGCTGTTGTATTGTTTGCGGTCTGTGGTCAGTCACAAGTTCGTTGAAAAACTTTGTAAATGCGTTAGATGCGTTTCATTTTATCCATTTTCTTAATCAAGCCTTATTAACTGTTGTTTAATTACCTATATTACACGTAATCCGTACGCACACGTTACAGTGAAGTTTTTTCGTTCTTTCTAATTCGTATTTACTGATATCGCTAGTGTTAGAAACTCTTAATGGAACAAATGAATATTGGAGTGTTGAAATTACAGATGTACCATATAGTGGCATTTCTGAAGACGAAGGAATTTGCAGTCATTAGCCATGCGTGGCTGTTGCAATGCAATGCAATGGCTGCTTGGCCAACTGTGAAGCAGTCAAATGCCACGAAATTTTTATTATCCCACACACTGCCACCTGTGGGCAAATTTCAGTTGCATGAAATCCGTGTGTTGAAGAACACAGGTAAGTTCCATTACGGTGTTTCATTACTGTTGAAAACTATCACGAAGCTAGGAGTATGAGCGGAGGGCAGAACGTGAATCCGAGTTCACTTCTACGGATGCCACCTACGCTGCGTTGCCAGCGTACAAAAAGAGAAACAAGTAAGTCCATTTTACTCCCACTTACTTTTAGACGCAAACGCCTTCTATCGTCTTCTGACAGCGATGTGTCGCAAGACGCACCTCCTCCAACGATTCATGTCAGCAAGTTGTTTTCATACTCTTTCATGAAACAACTGAACGTTGTGAACAGGTAAGCCGCATTTCCCTTCCGCTTCATGTTGTCTCAGCACCTTGTCACACACGGATGTGGATCAATCCGGAAAAGAGTTAGTAGATATCATTTGACATAATCATTTTTTTCAGAAATATCTAAGGAGAAGCTCACTTGGAATACCATACGGAACGTATTCCCGTTGACCAGCCTTGAAGCATTACAGAAGTTTCAAGAAAAGCTGCAGTCACCAACGTACTTAGAACAGACGGTTAGATATGATAATCATTATTACACCACATTTTCAGACCCTTGTGTTATCAAAAATTCACCGTGGAAGAACAGTAGCGGAATGCGTAATGTCCTCATATCAGATTGCCACCGGCAGTGGGTCAGCAGAACACACGGTGGACCTGGACGAGTGAAGGGGAACAAGCTTACGTTGTTTACATTTTGTACAAAATATATTTTCCCGTTCCGTAAATTCTTTTTGCGTTCGTTGGGATGCAACGATGACAAGCGTGTGTTCTCCCGTCAGCGCGGTTTGCGCGGAGACTAAGAAGGTCCTATCTGTTGATGTACAAGTTTAAGTGTATGCTCAGCTAGATGCGTCGTATGTAAGGGTGTCAGTCGTGATGTTTAGATACATAAGCGAGGCGGGAAACCATTAAATTTGTTGTAAAATGTCGCTTTAGCCAATGCTCGAATCGTACAATGCAGTTAAACAGTGGGCTGGCAAATTTTTCCGTGGCCGACTGCCTGTCTGGCCAGGCCGAAGTCGGACCGACTCCAGTATGTGGTGCAGGCCAACTCCGGTCCGACTCGTGGCCAGACACGGACCAACTCCGTTTTGTTTGCTAGGAACTCTATAGAAAACCCGAACGAACGGTGTGACCGACATTGCACAATCTCTGCTCTCAAATGCACCATGTAGACCAATCACGGAAGGAGAAAGTCGAGAGAATCACACACTGACAAAGGTGTGTGTCAACATTGAACACCACATCAAACGACGGAGAGATAGTTGAAATTGAAAATGAAAATTAATTTTCGATCATCTCGAAGAATCGCAATGACACCAATAGTAAAAATGTTAAGATTGGAAGAAAATGCAAATATTAGTTTATGCGAAAATCAGCGACCGATTATTGAAGTGAATAGGAACGAATTGGAACATAGACTGAACAAGTGAACTTGGTTGAATTGCGTGCATGTGCAAAATGATTTTGTACAAATGATTCACCAGAGCCCCGTTAGCCCGGCATCTAAACCGGTTACACCACCGCACCACGATGAGGAGGGGTTGGTTTTTACGGTGGATCTGAAATTGAAATTCATTAGCACACGATGTAGCCATTGGTTTACACGCATTCTGCGTGTTCTTCCGGATGACTGATGCCCTGAATCATGTACAGTCGTAATCATCTCATCTATCACACCTGACATCTGCAACACAGCTGTGTACGCACATGTGAATGAACTCGTTTTCTTCAATTATATCAACAGGATAACTGCTCCAGGTTATGTTGATTCGCGATTTCTTCGGCTTGTGTGTAACCAGTACATTGTCAGCGGGCCCGTCTAAGTCGACATCCGTTGTGGGTAGTGTGAGGGACTTGGTTTTCATAATCACTGGGGAAGTGCCAACATCAACATCATCATAGCAGCCATGAGCCTGACCAAAAGGTACTGTGGCTCGGGCTGCCGCTCACCTCAACCAGTGACGTGGAATATCCTAGAAGAAAACGTTACTAAGGTTGAAAATTAATAAAAGAACTAGAAATGGTATGGATGCAAGTACGCCATTGACTGCGACACGCTATCATGTCGGATAGCATCTCTAACCGGCGGTTTCAGTGATCACCTACCCACTTTACTCAGTGGAGCAGTCAGGGTTTTCACAGTCCGTTACCACGTTGTCGCCTGACAACCACGTGGTTTCGCCCAACTGTTAGAGGCCACAGTGTATACTTCCCTGTATGGTAAACGATCAGCTGGCATGCGGTTTACGTGACCCAACCACCGCAGGCTGTGCAATGTGAGTAGTTGACTGATTGATCGCACACCCCGAACATTCCGGAATACGCGCCGGCGAATTGCCTGCATTGCTAGCGATCAGTCCACTCAATGTGGGCTGGTTGATAGGGATAACGTTGGCCGAATATCTTCCTTGCAAACAGGTCACGGTTTCCGAACCATAAAACGAAACAGAACGTACACAAGCATTGTATACTCTTCCTTTAAGCGACAATCGAACGTCTTTCAACGCCACAGATGACGCATGTTGGCAAAGGCAACTCGTGTCTTTGTTATCCTCGATGATATCTCCAGCAGTATTGCGGGCTGAGATAGTGCTACCCACGTATGTGAAAATGTCCACAATCTCTAGCGAATTACCTGCAATGAAGAAAGTAGGAGTGGAAATGTCCCAGTCTTGAAGCAACACTGCATTTTGAAGGTGCGAAGCGCATTCCATACAAACCAGCCCGGTCACTCACCTTGTTCAGCATGGTCTGCATGTCTTCGGCAGAGGGGCTAAGTAAGACAATGTCGTCCACATACTGCAGATCTAGGATCACTTCTGCTTCCGACGGAGGGCCGTCTGGAACGCAACAACTGACCATTGGGGTCCCGTCGTCCACATGGTCTAGTAGGAGCCAACTGAACTGATCTTCGATATGTTCAGCCCACCTATCAGCTCGACGCAATTGATTGGTGATAAGTGAACCATCTACCTCACATATGGTCTCACTTACACTGAGTCAACGATCAGTTCGCACTAGCTGAAATGGGGGAACTGGCAAAATTAACAATTCGAAACGGGCACCTACCAAGTGACTGAGGTTGAAGCTGCTTTCCACAGAATGGACACTCGTTTATGTCCGCCGTTCGGATGCATTCAGAGTGAAAAATCAGCTGATTGACGTCACAACGATAGCTGTCCATCTGGACCGGGTCACCGCATTGTCAACATGACAATCCTACTTCAGGCTTCCTCGCTCATCTCGGTTGCATACTGCTTATTTACGAGCCAGCGGGGAAGTCGCATAAAAGTGAGCCAGTCTTAGCACGTTCCACTATTTTACTGGCAAATGCAATGATGCTGTTGAAACACGTCACCGCTTTGCGCCTGCCGGAGCCGTACAGTTTTTCAAGTAGATTATGCGGGCATCATAGGGACGGTCGAAGATGGCCACAGCAAAATGCCAAAGCCGTGAACCCACCAACCATCGAAGTGGCAGGTTGTACTCCACCAACCACCGCTGATGAATGGAGACACGACCTTGGTAAACAGAAATTAGAAACCACGAAACGCCTTGCCGTAGGGATAAGAGTGTTTCCAAAACACTG
>LOND01000632.1:0-14527 GCA_014220965.1 Paragonimus kellicotti | reverse complement strand
AATTCAAAATTCATTAGTGAACTTTATTAAAAACGTACCTCATGGTTCCATTTCCCCATTCCTCTCTCCAGTCGTAGTGTTTTCTTCGACGAACTTAAGTACACTTACCTGCTGACGCTAGCTTCAAAGTATTGCTGGCATCGCGTGCAATACAGTCCTTGATCGAAGAACGGCGTGAAGACGCAATCCCAGTGATACCACTGGGGCAGAATTGACATTTGATCCAGTTGTCAATACTTTGATCCTCGGCAGGTGACTCCGCTTAATTGATCGGGGTGTGGCTTCGTGACTGAGGTTGAAGCTGCTTGCCACAGAATGGACACTCGTTTATGTCCGCCATTTGGATGCATTCAGAGTGAAAAATCAGCTGATCGG
Organism: Paragonimus kellicotti; assembly: GCA_014220965.1. Classification (NCBI taxonomy): domain Eukaryota; kingdom Metazoa; phylum Platyhelminthes; class Trematoda; order Plagiorchiida; family Troglotrematidae; genus Paragonimus; species Paragonimus kellicotti. The sequence goes on along the minus strand of LOND01000632.1, from coordinate 14,152 downwards.
CATCACAGCGATAGCTGTCCATCTGTACCGGGTCACCGCAGTGTCCACATGACAATCCTGTTTCAGGCTTCCTCACCCATCTCGGTTGCATACTGCTTATTTACGAGCCAGTGGGGAAGTCGCACAAAGGTGAGCCAGTCTTAGCACGTTCCACTATTTTACTGGCAAATGCAATGATGCTGAACACGTCACCGCCGTGCGGCTGCTGCAGTCATGCAGTTTTTCAAGTACATTATGCAGGGCTTTATAGTGACGGTCGAAGTTGGCTGCTGCAAGAGGCCGAAGCTGCGGGCCCACCAACCATCGAAGTGGCAGGTTGTACTCCGCCAACCACCGCTCATGAATGGGGACACGACCTTTGTAAACGGAAATGAAAACTACAAAACGCCTTACCGTAGGGGTAGAAGTGTTTCCGAAACACTGACAGAATGTGAATGCAAGGAAGCCACATCGAACGGTAAAAGTACACTCACATGTGCCCTGCACGCTATCCACGACGAAAGCGTCACCATCATGTTGCACACGAAGCTGCAGTGTCAAAGGTGATTACTAGAGAATCGCTTACCTCGCACTCAGATACTGTTTCGAAATGGAGTCGTGGAGTCCGTCCGTTCAGATGTTTTTGGACAAGATGGCTTGCGAACGTGGTCATTCTGTGAAGAATGTTCTTGACATACCAGTCTACATCGACAACTTCATGACGGTCGCATTCGTACGTCGTTTGTATTTCGTACTCCCGCATCAGCCACTTGCTGTGGATCCATAATTTTGAATGGCAACGGCTAGGAAATCCCTTGCGAGCGTCCTCTTCTTCAACCGTCCGTTTGCATTCTCCAGCCTATTATTCGTACGACTGCCGAAGTGGACAACATCGCTTTGCGCATGAATGGCCCACTTGAGCTTGATGTACAGCCAATGACAACAAATAATTCAGAAATTCTTATCCGTTCGGCGGATGACATGTAAGTCACGTTTGAACCTACGGTATACGGTGTAAAGGTGCAGCTTATTCTTCTTCATTGTCTACCGTAGCCATTCGGTGGAAGAGATAACGACTGCGGAAAGAGTTCGTCTTTAACGAAAATGACAAACAAATGTTACCCACTTACACGCTTACGTACGGCGTACATGAAAGTAACACATTATGTCGCAGCCGAACACCACATGGGCTGCTCTCATTTGCGCGGCCATCTTATCCATGACAAACGTCTTCACCACAATGTGCTCACCCATCATTTCTTGAAAAATTTCGAACAGCCTACGTAGTGAAGCATACTTCTCACTACGAACTACCCGTACATCACGGGTCGGCCGTGTCCCATACCATCCCGCATGGTGCGCACCACACCTATCGCATTAATCACCGACAGAACTTCCTCAAGGTTCTCTGATGTTCCGTTACCATTGTTACATAACAAACTCACTGGACATTGCAGGCTTTAACTTGCGGCGGATGTTTCCAACGTCAGCGGTTGTGATAAACTTTCCGTAAACATCCGCTACGTACTGCTTAATGTCAGCAGCTGGTGTATTGCACTGGAACAGGCTCCTTCATTCGTTCAATTCACTGGCGGTGAGTCCCCAAATTGCAGGATAGGATTCGTATGGCAGACGATTGAGGGGGTGGTTGTGCTCTAGCTCGAAAGAGCACGCAACCAGACAAGCACTTCGTCCCATCACATGAAATCGTGACCTGCAACTGATTTGCTAAAACTAACAACAGTTAACCCACTAGACACACCCCTGCATACACTCCTACGCCTTTTATACTTCGTACAACGATAAATCTGCACGGTTTTCAGGGAACCATGCAACCTTACCTTACCGTACTTCAGAACCGTTTTCGACCTACGGCTCGTCCCACGAACGTAAATAACGCCCACCTCCTCCATGTACCTCTGAAGGCACTCCTGGAACTGTGAGAAAGTGCGAAATTCACGGTTCTCAAACATCGCCTTGAAAGTCGCAACATAATCCATTTCCTGCAAATAAAAATTGAAGAAAATCATAAATGAATGGAAAAATGAAAAATAAATGTAAAAATTGCTTGAACATCCTTGTCAGTTAAAACAAACACATATGAGTTCATGACGCAGATTTCGGTGATTTCAATTTCTGCACCAGATACCAAGCTCATTCAGCGGTTTTTTCGGAAAAAATATTTTTCCTAACTATGACAACTGAAAAAATCAAGGTCTACGACTAGCATTCAAGACTGCGAATAGCCGAATAGCTTAATTAAATGCAGGCATACTACATTAGGCTATCTGTGAAAATAAAATGAACAGATGCAACCGAAAAGTTTGAGGAAGTTTCGGCAACCAGGTAGTTAGACTTACAGGAGGTGTTTACAGGTATTCCGGATGACCATCACAGTATTCCAAATAGCCCGTTTCCAATAACCGAATTGTTGTGGTGTACCTTGGGCTGCTGAAACGCGATCGAGGATGTGACGATTTTCGTAGAACGAGAGAACTCAAAACTTTTCGTAATGCCAAGCAACCGCGCAAACAGGCAGAAGAGCGGACCGGCGTGGACAAATTTGTTCTGCGATGCATAGTCACTGATCAATTTGAAAACATACAAAAGTGATGCAAAACCGATGTTGTCCAAAAGTGAACTGTCGTTATTTAGCAATAGTAAGAAACATTCTCTATAGTGTGAATTGTGCAAGTGACTTTAAAACGCACCTATGATTGGTACCAGCACATCACGATATGTGATAAGAATTTGGCTGGCGAAAGGAACACAATGAAGGGGGGGATATATTTCCAACATACAACACAAGGGAATCTGCGCAATACCACTCAAACAATACTCAAATGCCGGAGATGTCATTCCAGAATGCTGTTTCGGGTAAAATTGTTGTTTCAGAAGTTATGTGGGAAGTGTTCCGAACGATAATCGAGAACATTTTATTAAAATGTTTAGCAATGAAGTAATAGAGGATATCGCCGGAATTCAGCACAACTGTTGGCTGAAAAGCCCAGCCGTTATTCCATGCATTGTGCGGTTGCCGAGTTTGTTGTGAAATGTCTTTTCCAGATGTATCGAATATGACAATTTTAGGGCTATTATGTAGGGAATACTCTCTTACTATCGCAATTTCAACAAACACTCATTGGTAGATATTATTTCGCTGATCTCAAGGGGATCGTGTAATCTACTGGCATTACCTTCTTGCGTCCATTGCAGACGACAAAATTTTTCTGCTGCGGTTTATTCACGAAACAAACCACTTAGGCACTTTTCCCGTGACGACAATTTGAAAAGTTATGGAGAACTGTTGTGTTCTAAAGTTGATGTAGTGTCGCTGAAATCAGTCTCAGTGCTTCAGCTCGATTTAACCGTAGCCTTAATTATCGTCCGTAGGTGCTAAACAGTACACTCGAGTCTGGAGGCTAACTTCAAGGAGGCGAACATTTTGGAAAAATTCGATGACCATGTTCAATTCTGTCGACAACACATCCGTACGTTCAAAAATGCACCTCGCAAGTTGATCTGGTGTCTCTGGTTCACGGGAGTCCAGACGTGTAGAATCACCTGACAATACCCCAGGTAAAGCTCCGCAAAGAGTGAGAAATGTGTAGCATGCACAAGAGTGGCTGCGTGTTCCAGAGTTTCTCGGGAAACTGTCAGATGTGCGCATTGACATATTCATACCTGCAGGACCAGTGGAAGGTGTTAATCGAAAAGGCTCCACAAAATCTAAATATTACATGCAATTGCAACGGATTACTTCCGACTTGTCAAGGGTATTTCAACTGAGGCGAACCGTTGTAATCCCTCCTCCGGTCAAATCAGACGTTAATGACTACTAATCATTAAAAGGACGTGATATAAGCAGACCGTTCGACGTCTATCGAATTCCAATCAGCCAAACTATATGCGTGGAATGACTGTCAAGGGGAAGAACGAGAGTTTACGAATAACCGTTTGTCGGGAACACGTAACATTGGTCAGGTTCAGTCAATTGATTTGTCCTTAGCTGGAGCCTCTTCAGAAACTGCGCAAGTCGCCGAATCTCCGACGCCAGGGCGAAAGACACTGATTAGTTGTGGTTTGGGAACCCATGACGCGCGTTCCTCCAGTTTTCGCTTCACTTCACACTACCCCTACTACTTAAGGCAGGGTCCTGGATGCCACGCCTCAGCTCCCTCCGGGTTGAACCCCAACTTATGACCCTATCTCTGGAACATTGTGTGTACTTCCTTCTGAGTGGTTGCCGATGTTGTCCGTGAACGGCCTCGAACAGTCGTAATGGACGGCCATAAGCAAACAAGTTTAGCATTCTTGATATTTCATCATGCAAGTAGAGTTAGATAGTACTGGTTCTATGAGAGACGGCCCTTTCCATAGTATCCACAACTTTGTAGGGACACCCGGATGCACCGGTTCTTTGTGTTACCGTCTTTCAATCTCAAGTCTCGAGGAGCCCCAGACGGCTTTTCGTCACAATACTCTTTCAGACGCCGACGTGCACTTTGCAAATACGTTATCGCCATTTGATTTACCAACTGTGAGCTCTCGATCAACTTACAAACACATACCACCACCATGGGCTGCATTCGGCTGGCCGAGGGCAGGCTGATATCGGAATTCTCAACAAGAATAAACGGGGCGTCTTTTTAGTGGACCAGTGAAAACATCTGAGGTAGGCTAGTACACATGTTGGGTTTGTTATATCCCAGTCAAGCAGCTTGAGGTCACTGAATGCTTTCAGCAACTGTGGTAGTGAGCGACTGGTTCTTCCATCGTGCCAGTTGCCTTTGGAGATGGTGGACGGTCGTTCATGTTCAGTCCATACTCGTGATCCGACAAATCTCCCGCGACAACGTATTTTCGAAATTGGACCCCTTGTCAGAGTACAACTGCCTGGGTGCTCCCCGCTGACAGACCAAGTGTTCGACGATCGCATCGTCAACAGTCCCTGCATCAGTATGATCGGGGCATTTCTTTACATCAGTTTGTGAGATAGTCAGCCAATAGAAACAAATACTCTTTGCCTCCTGGGGTCTCCATTAGAGGGCCTATGAAGTCCATGCTTATTAACTTCGATGGCCAGTACTTACGGGTTGTACTGGGGCCGTCTGCTTCGTCTTCGGATTTTCGCAACTGCCGCATTGTTGAGACTGATAGCGGAGGTTTGTCACGTCACAGTGCAAATGTAGCCATCATAAGCGTTATCTGGCTGCGGCGTCAATTTTGTTCATTCCAGTGTGACCTAACTCTCGATAGATATCTTCCAGAAGCATGTCAGCCACTGATTGTAGGACGACAATTCTTCTGCGATAGACAGGCCCGTGACCGCAAAACAAAACGCCTTCGTTGATAACCAAATGGTCTCATACTGCCAATAGGTAGCGGCTCTCACAGCTTTTTTTTCTTATTGGCCTACTTCTCCCGTCCCGTCTTCTCTCATCGATGACAGAAATTCCCCCATCGGGCGCTGAGGTCGTCTTTCACCGTCCATAGTCCGCACCTTGCACAGTTACCAGTGTTACGTGGTGAGTACTACAAAGCAAGCAGTCTCCAGGGGCACGCCTGGGCCTCATAGATAGCGAATCTGCATTGGTTTGACTTCTTCCATATCGAAGATAGCACCAGAAGTCGTATTTCTGAATGATCTCTTGTCAACGTGCAATGTGGCCTACTGTGTCATTAAAGATCTGGGGTTAGAGGGGAGGGTGATGGTGTATGAGAACGGAAAACAGACTCAATGAGTGATGTCGGTTTCGCTTTGTAAAAGGGAACCAGAGTCAGCATCTTCTTTCTGGTCGTGCAATAATTCCCTTCTTTTTTGCCAAGACTGCAGCTTCAGTAAGCAATTGCTTACTCTCTTTCTTGCCCGCCAGTACCGTTTTTCAAAAATACGATCCCAATGGCTGAATCATTGGCGTCACTGTGCAAGATGTGCCCGCTGGGTATGACAAACGTTGTTTTACCCTGATTTGACTCCGCTACTTTTACCAACCAATAGCCTTGAACTGAACTCGGCGTTCCCAAGCAGACGGAACTCCCCAGGGCGTCGAATAGATCATGGATGTGGAGGAGTGGGAACGCATCTTTGAAAGTGGCCGTCTTGCTTTTTTACCGACGCAATAATTGAGGCCCGTGTGGCGTTTGACGGTCAGACCGAATTTTCCGAATCATTTCGTCAAGCGTCCTAGACACATATACCATTAGAAGCTGGCAAAGGACGTACAATGCCGGTGTGCAGGTGAGTCGAGAGGTGATCGAAGGGTATCGGCCAATCGGGGCCGACACATGGCGGTGGACCTTAGCTTGTTGACAAGCTAGGCAAGATCGTGCCCATGTGCGAAGATCCTTTTGCATACCGGGCCAGACGTACCTATCGGAAACAAGTTTGGCCGTGGCCCGGATGCCAGGGTGGGCAATGTTATGCAGCGTGTCAAACACGCGACGTCGTAAGGTTGAAGGCACGACTGGACGAGGGTGTCCAGCGGAAGTATCGCACAAAATCGTTCCAGGTGCTGTCGGTAGCGGAAGATCCGCGAGGCGCAATGACGAACGCTGGCAAGAAGCGCGGAGATCATTCTCCGTACGTTGTGCATCGGCCATAGCTGACAAGTCGATGATGTCATGGCCAACAAGTGCCGATACGCGTGACAGAGCATCAGCCACAACGTTGTCACTGCCAGAGACGTGTCGTACGTCTGTCGAAAATTGCGAAATGAAATCCAAGTGGCGCACTTCGCGGGGTGAGTGGCGCTCGGAACGATTATGGAAGGCATATACCAACGGTTTGTGATCGGTGAAAATCACAAACTGGCGGCCTTCGAGGGCGTATCGAAAGTGACGAACGGCCGAGTAGATACCTAGTAACTCACGACCGAACGTGCTGTACCTAGTTTCGGTGGGTAATAAAGCGTCTGGAGAAAAATGAAGTGGTCTCCAGATTCCATCGACGAACTGTTGGAGTACGGCACCAACAGCTGTGTCGGATGCGTCTACGGCTATACTAGTGGTGGCGTTTGCGTCGAAGTGGTGCAGCATCACTGCAGCGGCTAGCGCGTCTTTGGTGCGGTTGAAGAAGTCGACAGCTGCTTCTGACAACTCGACGTTGCCGTTAGAACGGCCACGGAGTAAGTCAGTCAGCGGTTGCATGAGTTGCGCGCAATGCGGGATGAAACGGCGGTAATAGTTAACCATGCCGTTAAAACGACGGACAGCGCGAGCGTTGTAGGGCGGGGAAAATTGCGAATCGTTTGTACCCTATCGGTCAGCGGCCGAATGCCGTGCTGATCGACATGATGCCCCAAGAACTCAACTGCTGATTGGCCGAAAACGCATTTATCCGCATTGACAGTGACGTTATACGCTGCAAATCGTTCGAAGAGCAATCGCAGATGGTTCTGGTGCTCTTCTTCGGAGGAGCTTGCCACCAAAAGATCGTCGATATAGGGATGGACGAAGTCCAAACCTCTTGTGACATCGTTGATGAATCGCTGAAACGTTTGAGCGGCGTTCCGGAGACCAAACGGCATGCGCAGAAATTCGAACAAGCCGAATGGTGTCATCATCATCCGCGCGACTGGGATCTGGTGATAAGCGCGAACCAGATCGAGCTTCGAGAACACACGGGTGCCTTTCAGGCTAGCCGTGATGTCCTGAATATGCGGAATGGGGTACCTATCCGGTACCGTGGCGTTGTTGAGCGCGCGATAATCTCCACATGGACGCCAGTCTCCTGACTTTTTCGGCACCATATGGAGGGGCGAGGCCCAGGGGCTATCCGACGGGCGAATGATGCCAAGCTCGAGCATGTGCTCGAACTCGGCGCGCGCTATCTTCAGTTTATCCGGTGTTAAACGACGGGCTTTAGCAAACACCGGCGGGCCAGTGGTGACGATGTGGTGCTGCGTTGCACCAGTTACTGGCGGCAGCGAGGTCGGCTGTCTGAAGACGGTGGGGAATTGCTCGACAAGAGAGGCATAAGTGTTCGTGATGACCGGGTGGTACACGGGACTGATTGGAACCGCGTTGGTCAAAGTCCCGATAACAGACAAATTCGTCTTACGGTCGACTAGCCGACGGTGTCGTGCGTCGACTAGTAGGTCGAAGTGCTCGAGAAAATCGATGCCAATGATTGGCATTTGGACGTCTGCGACAGTGAAAAGCCATCGGAAAGTGCGGCGAAGGCCTAAGTTCAATGTACGTGAACGCTGGCCATAGACGGTAATAGGCGTACCGTTCGCTGCACGTAGGGTTGACTGAGCCTGCGTGAATCGTTCGTGAGGATCCGGGGGAGGACGCTGATCTCTGCACCAGTGTCGATGAGGTAGCGAACTCCCGATTCGCGGTCTCGAATAAAAACAGGCGACTTGGGAGACCTGTTTCCCGTATGCCTCCCAAATGTGTCGACCCACTGCGACAGAGCCTGCATGGGAGGTTGGCGCTAAGGATATTTTGCATATCCCTAGGCAGTCGCTGGATCCACAATTCCTTCAAGAAAGACTCCTCGAGCTGAGTTGGGCCGGCGAGACGTTGTATGTGGCGTAGAAGCTGTGAAGGCTTCTGGTCGCCTAGCTCGGTAGTGCTCAGTAGCTGGGCGATGCGTTGACGATCAGAAAGGCCAATGCGCTTGATGATGGCCTTTTTAGCTGCTCGTATGGTTTAACTGAGTCCGGCATCTCCAAAATGTCGTCCACCTCGTCTATGACGTGAGGCGGGAGAGCAGCGACCACGTGATGGAACTTCGTTAGTTCCGTGGTTATGTTTCTCAACGCAAAATTAGCCTCTGGCTGTGCGAACCAGCTGCGAGGGTTATTCTCCCTAAAAGGTGTGATCGTGCACTGACGGAAGCATCTGGCAAACCAGAAATCTGTTCCTTCATATTTTCTACAGTAACAGAGATTACAATTTATCGCGATGCTAGTTCCTAGGTTCGTACGCCCAAGGTTTTCCCAGCCTTATGTTAACGCGGAACGGAAGTCGTAGTGAGAAGACGGTGAATCTGCAAACAAACTTTATTTATTGATTTACTCACCGTTCACAAGCAGACTTCAACGTGAGAGAACCTCAAGCACAACCGCACGGCAACCGCCAGAGAGGACGAATGTCGACGGAAACTTCAGTCGACCTTCAGAATTCAAACAAGCGTCAGACTGGTTGGGCGGCGTTCCCAACGGTGACAGCTAAAACATTGTTATCCTAGTGAATGTAGCCTATAGTAGTAGAGATGGCGCGGATTCATTATACAGTCACGACTAAGACTGCGATACCTACGCCAACACACTAACTTTGATGTTAGTGGTTTGTAGTAAATTTACATTCACAAGATAATGTGAACAGGCACGGTGGTACTGGTAAGGCAACTCTCACGTCGCAGGGAGTTTAGGATTTTGGGGACGTCGAAGGTGATCTCACTACAAGTTGAACGAATAAATGAAAAAGTAGCGTTGACTTACGTCAGAAAAACAAAATATACCTGCGGAAAATTACAAAAGATGCGGGCTCACCAGTTTTAGTGCGTACGTGCACTAAATTAACGCCTTCCCAGGTATACTCAATAATACCAGACGCGAAATAAAAACACAATAATTGCGGGAGACCCAAAGTATATTATACGATAATTACAATAGGTCTCAATCAGTGCTAAGCGACACCGACACGTGGAGATAGCTAGGGAGGTTGAGGATCCGACCGTCGAGCGCGCGATCAAGCCGGAAAGTGTGTGAGGCGCCATTGGCGCGCATAGGCCGACAAGCATGCAAACAAACAAACGCGATCGCATGCAACAAGCAGACGGCAGGCAAAGATCCTTAAGATCCTATGTACAATGTGAACTATGATTTTGGGAAGAATTTTACACATCGTACAGCAGGCAGACCGGGGTTATCTCCAGGTCACTGCAAAACGATCTTGAGGAATGGAGTGACAGAAGAATTGTTAAGGAAATCGCAAGCATTCACTGCGTGCAATTAGTTGCACGACTGAAGAAAGTGGCACTGAGTTCATATCAGGCCTCCTATAGCAGGCGTACACAGAATCATGCGTACAGAACAAACAAGCGGGAAAACACGGTTGCAGCCGGGATCCTTAGAGAAGACACGACTGCTGGTTACTATGAGACGTTGCAGGAATAATTTTGTTTATTTCACTGTGACAGTTTCTCTGCTCTTAGAAGGTATTGAGAAGATAGCGAAGAAAGTTCCTGGTGTGATTACCCCGTCAAGCACCTACAAATATCTTCGAAAGAAGTTGCCAATCATTTGTTGACCAGTGTTAATCAAGTTTGAAAATTAGTTCAATATCATGAACGTATTAAAACCAAAACAACTAAGTTGATGGGCAATACGCAAGATAGAACTCCCATTGAGAGGGAATGCCAAAGGTTTCAACGAGCATTAACCTCACCTCTAGGCACTTGGTACAAAACGTGTCCAATCACAACACGTTGATAAAACAAGATGTTAGTTTGGGTCGTAGTGATTCTTCTACATTAGTTTGCCACGTCACACTTGACCAAACATCCGAACATTCACAGAGTCTTAACATCGAAAAGTGTGAAATCCTCATTTGTTAGACTGATTTACCTAGTAGCTCATCTCAAAATTTATATCAGTCTGCCTCACAACAAAGCCGGAATCGACCAAGAATATAATTATCATATCCAAGCACGTCAAAAATGGTCAACATATTGCGCCACAAAATACAACAGGCCTTCGTATTATCCACATGAACATTAAACCACCTGATGTAATGTGTCGGTCACCTCCCAGTCACGGACCATTCAGTGCATCCGCTTTAAAAGTGTCACAAGGTAACTCTACGGGTGTTCCCCAGTCGAGCAGATCAGCATGTAAACCTTTTCAAAGCAGCGTGGTTCTCAACTAATTTCGTAGGTATGGGTTGGTAATGGATCGTGGAGGAGGCTATTTGCTCTTGGAGGATACTCTCTATGATGACAACTATCACTGACCCCAAGCAGTTATATCTTTGATTTGTTGCTGTGCACTCACAAGTGAGCTTCGCTCATTTGGTTGTCCGTATCCTCTACTCAGCACATACTAGACCTACATTTAACCATTCAGAATCTTCTTTGGGTGTATTACAATAACTAACTAACTCTCACGTAACCTTTCGACCCATAGTAGTATGCGATATCAATGTCCGTAACGCGACAACCGGGTTGCAGTGTCATCACTGGAACATCATGAGGTAAGTTAGTCGAGTCGCTCCCAAAGAGATGCATAGCATCCACCAGGGCGACAGACTTCATTTACGCCAAAGCAATCTGTTGGCAATTGGAGAGCTGTATGCAATTCTTTTTGAAGATACTGTTGTTTTGACAGAACAGCGGACTCGCATTTCAGATTCAAGTGTAACTCGAGTAACGGACACAACGTAACGCAGAAGTACCGACTAGCTTGTAAATGAAGTAGTTTTTGAATGATATGATATTGCGCCGATAAGATAATCACTGTTGATAACAAAGTCAGTCTAAGGTAACGTTACTCACAGCCAACAGTTGTTACGGCCAGTATCATATGTAATTCCTGATCTCAGCCTAACAGTTGTTCAGGCCACATGTGTAAGTCTTGAGAACAGGCATTCCAAGTTCCTAAAGAATCTGTGGTGACCCGGTTCATCTTGGGTTGAATGCATCGTCATCAATAGCTCTGATTATAGCCGTGAAGTTAGAGAAGGTACTCAATAGAAATTGTGCCTAAAGGTTAGGTGGGGCTACCTGTGTACTTTTAAACCATAACAGTGCTAACTCAGCGTGTGGTGTTGGCAAAGGTTAACCTGAAGTTGTTCATTAAAAGTCCTTCAAGTCTGAAAGAAAACACTGCGGTTTTTAATTATTCCATAGGGATTGGACAGCAACTTGAAAGGTGCAACCAGAGGTTTGCTTCATATGAGAAAGTAAAGGATGCTTCCATCTTCGAACGTTTTTCGGAGGTAGTCAGCCGCACCTCACTCCATAGCAGAGGCGTTACGAAGAACGTAAATCAGAGGTTGTTGGCAATTTGGCGATAGCATATTTATGCCCCACCCTGTCGTCGGACCAAATTACAGCATTTATGAACATCAGACTATTTTACTTTATTCTTTGGTTGTCAGGTAGGCTTACGATATCAGACTGACGTGACAAACTCAAGAGTGAGCCATCTGATCAAATATTCTGCTTTTAACGAACTCTCTGTCGGGTATACACCGAACCAATCCTTCCAACACTTTTATATACAACATATCTATGCAATGAATCTCAGCTTTACTACTTATCAGTAACAGCATAGAGCCATTCAGTAAAACATACGATCGACTTCACAGATAGTGGATGCCCTCTGTTTTTTGCCTGTTGGTTAATCACCCAATGTATGTCCGGCAAATCGTAGTCTATTAGTTAGTTGACTTTTGTGCCCTCAACAAAATGAACAGTATTGAAACCAAGTATTACCAACGCTGATCGTCCATGCTGTATACGGTCCTATGTCGTTTCGCCGGAAAGGACTTTTACTGGAGACTTTGTCGAACTTGATTTTATTTCACTCGTCTGAAGATTCAAGTTCCAAACTCACATCCTGACATTCGATGGCAACCAACTTATTTATTGCGCACTGTTCCGCCGTGCAATGAGGTGGCAGCACAGCGTAACTCTTTTGAGTTGAGTTTGGGCTTTGAAGGTTCCACAAGTGTGTGCCTCAAAGTGTGATGTCGCTCTGCAAATGTGGCCCTTAAACACGGTACGCAGATTTTGTAATACTTTCTGTGTGATTTGGTAACAGACGAGAAAGGCATCACCTGCTCCGCTTAAAATTCTCACGTCAAGCCTCCTGTGACGTATCCAAGTCGTCGGCAGATCTGTAATTCACGATCGCCAACGCAAAGTGGACAATGATACTGCGAATTATTTACCTTTCCTCTGATGTATAAGACATAATGGTCGTTCTTTGGGAATCCTCACGGCAGCTAGTGATTTCATTCCTACTGATGTACCCTCGATTTAATCAAATGGAGGTTTGGCAAAACCGGTTACTAAAAACTGAGATTAGCATTTTTGTGAACTGGAATGAGTCATACAACAAAGGCTCGCGAACAATGTTTATAATGGACTCGCGCCTCCTTCCTCTTTCCTTACAAAGTACGGGTAGTTCTATCAACATTATGCTAGTTGAACAGCTTAGCTCAAATAGATGGCCTGATTTGAACAACGTCAAAGGAAACCCGTTCCTCTGAGTAGCTAATCGTACCCGACACTCTGGGTCCCTCATGGCAAACCCGCAAGTTTTCGGGCTGCGTGATGTTCTATCCTGAAGGACACATGTAGCTGTTCTGACAAGGAGTTTCTTCCTCGAAGAACTTTTCCTCAGATTAATGCGGAATCCAAACTGAGCTCCTCTTGCTTCAGACGCAGCTCCTCCTCAGGAAAACTGTCAATCACTGTCAAATATTCTTCAGAAGAAATGCAAGGAGTTTGGGAACATGTTCTAACTCCTCAAGTGGAGCTGCCACCTTCCTTAACTCTACCTTTGGGCGTGTTATCTGCATAGTTTTAAAATCTTCATACACACCACAACCATGTGAAACAGTAGACATCCCATCATATTTCAGCAAGTGCCTGTGAAGTTTTGAATAAAATTTTAGAATAAGACATGGACGCGGAGTCAACTGAAGAAAAAACCCGGAAACAATTGACGACATTTTGATATGATGATCAACAAAGACCACCTGGAGGTGAACAGCCAAGACATGGATATCATGAAAAGGACTGTTTACCACAGGCATAAATATTGAAGGTACATCCAACGAAGCGGAATTTTTTGTTGAAATTCTAGATGAGTGATAACCGGGAGAACACAACCCGTCCATTACGTGGTTCAAAACAGATCCACCGGATATTGTAACCCACCAAACAATACGCTCCGAACAGCTGATAGTCCACGGAATGCTTAGTACTTGGGTTTATCGGGGGCTGTTATTCCAGGACGTCAAAATATTCGTCGGGAGAAACCCAATTTATCCACAATTTCCAACGGAACACGGGACCTTGAACGGTTGAGTCCGGAATTCCACGAGCGGATCATAAGTTCTTAAGTCACTAAACAACTGAGCGCAACCCAGAAATAACGGTCCTTGGAGGGACTCGATGTTACTAAGATGTTGGAATAAAACAAAATAACAG
>LOND01000631.1:63568-74429 GCA_014220965.1 Paragonimus kellicotti | reverse complement strand
CACAAAATATTTTTTCAAGCATAAAATCCGGCATTGACTTGATTTCAACACCTGTGTTTTAGACCTCCGTTCCCGTAGTAGCGTTAAAACGTGATGACGATGGGCTGTTTATCTTTCTGTAACCCTCACACCGTTCTGTCATTAGGTCGATCATAGAATTCTTTTACGGATAACGTTTACATAAGATACCTCCTCCGGGCAAATGTGTGAAATCAAAACAGCCGTATCGTATGAATTTCCCCAGCAAGACATCTCTGAAGATGATTGTTGTATATGTGCAGTCTGTTATCGGTAAAATCGACCCTAGACTTATTTTGACTGCAAAACGAAACTGTTGGGTTTCTGCAAGATAACTGAGTTGGTCCACTCTGATTCAAAATTGACAACAGAATTTGATATTTGTGTTAGCATGACTAGTCAACCTGTCCTAATAGAAGGAGCTCTGAGGAAGCCAACAGCAATGTATACGATGTCTGGTGCAGTTACAATGCTAGTGCGTCATCGGCTATTCTTGCGAAATTAATACACTGTATAGTACAGCTGCTCCCAGCGTCGCCTATATGTCTAACTCTACCATCTAGAGATTACAATATTTCAATCATAATCAAGCGTCCCTTGGATGCAGCAACCAGGCGCTCACAGAACAATGCTTAACTGAGTTTTGTGGACGGAACTACGCGCGTTCTAATCACGCCTGAAGTCGTGCGTGAATCACATCAAATAAGTCCTAATATATAGGAAACCTGCAAACACAAATATAGTTCCCGGAACTCATGTAACCTACACGATCACATTGTACATACACAGACAATTCCGTGCCCGATACATAGCGGGTTGAATACTAAGCACCCGTGCCATCTTTGGATTGTTTTATCTCATATCTCTTTGTTTGCAGAAAGAAGTAATCCAGGAAGAATTCGTTGCATAAAGTTGCGATCAGCAGTGTTTATGTTAAGCAATTCCGACAGTTCAAATACTATTTAAAATTTCGATTGTGTCTGGAGATACAGAAACATCGACGGAACTGTGGGGCGCCTCGATTCGTGCATTAACATTACACGCGCACCCGAGATTTCTGCTTCACAAAGTTGGTGTGGCATTCGGTGAAACAGCAAATATTTTAGACGGACTAGACACACTTTAGATCAAAGGAAAATCACTAAAGTATGGCACATCGTAGTATCTGGAAACAGTGTGTTGACCTGGTACGGATATAGTAATAAGGCCTTTTCTCCGATTCCTATTTGGTTTTTTGGATGTATTCTTATTTTTCCGTCAACCCAACACATATCCTCGAACACACTTTGTTGTCTTTGCGAATCAAAAACTATCTTAGTCTGTCCTATTCATTCTAAGCTGCCATCTACCTGGGCATTAATTGGTGTGAGTTACGTCGAACTAAATTAAACATCAGACACAAATGACCACAGCTTTCGCACTCACATAGACACTTCGGCGTCCACTTTCCAAAAAAAGTGTTAGAATTAATCATGTTGGAACCTCGCAGTAGTGCATATTCTCATCATTGATGTTTGCGGTTCTGTGGTGGGCATTCCCCATTTGGTCCGTGCCAGTTTGAGTTTGTTACTCTCTCTGTATCTTGAGACTTTGCTGTCACGTGTGTTCCAGTTAAACGTCACCGCTTTCGCCACCTGTTGCGCACACTATGATAAGGCCACACAAATGAGCGTTTGTTACTATGTATATGTTGAGCTCGCAAAAGCTGACTGATAAGAGAGATAAAATTTCAATGCACAAGATACTATAGGTCGCTGTTGACTGTCGTTTAAGTGTGACCAGGCCGCCGGTTGCAGTACCTTAATGGCGAATGATGCACATGAGATAGCCGTACAGTTCCAGGTCACTCGTGAAACAAAAAGCTTTCAGACAGATGTTCAGAAATTAAAAAAAAATCGAAAGGTTACACATGTACAATTCAGTTAAAAGACAAGTGTCTTTTAGTACAGTGACCCCTAACACGATACACACTTGTTCCGGAAGTAGAGGACGAAAGTAATGTAGCATAGCATCTCCAGATAATCCATTCGGGGCATAACATCTTGTTTTGGAGTCAGTAACAAACAAATGCTCGATGTCGATGGAAGGGAAAAAAAACACGAATACAATGGGACAGCGAAGTACTAAGTAAACGAAAAAAACATATCCACGTCGTTGCGCCTAACAGGATATCAGTGATAAACTACATCAACTATATCAGAATAAGAAGAGCTGGTTAAAAGAAGGCTGAAGAAACTACTCACCTTCTCGGACATGGAATTTACAGTAAGTAATACATGGCAAGTTGAATTCTAGCAAAAATACTGTAACGAGGACATTATCTTGGTTGAAAAAGTGGGAGATGCTAGCGCTGAAGGTGAAGCAGGGAAAGCTATGCGGTTAATACCAAACGACACTGCACTCGAAATATTTGCCGTCTGTGGAAAAACATGTTTCACGACAATTGCGCCAACCGAACACCGAGAGATGTTAAAGCAAACAAAGACTAGCCGGGTAGGAACGTTTCTCAGTTGCTGAACATGCAGAGCGGATCCATTGATTCAGCTTTCGTAACAACCCAGAAATTCCCCTAAAAAACTGCAACTCAACATAACAGGAGCTCTCGCGAAAAAACAACCTACATGCAACAATCCGGAAGCCTTTTCCCTACGGATGAGAGAAACTGGCGAGAAAATATCGGCTGGCCCCCTGTCCAATTTTCAAGCCATATGTATTGGTGCGGGCCATGTCTTGGTTTCGTTTGCTTGGAAGCATGTTGAGCGCTTCAGATCTTTGGTAGTACCTTGGATTCGAAATTTTTACCTTAAAATTGTCAGTGTTGTTCAAAAATATCCACAGAATTACATGACCGTTTGACCAGGCTGTTTACAGTTCGGAATAAACTGTTAAATGGGCTTGCATCCCTCTCCACAAAGAACACGTTTGGTATCCCGCGTCAGTGTACACCTTGTATTTTTCATGGTAACAACCAAGCATCAATATTAGCCAGGTTGGTTTACCAATAAAGCGTAACGCTAGTGCAGCTGTAACACTGAGTACTTGGGCCAGCATATGTATAAAATCGACGTTGTGCTTCACAAAATGTTGTGCTTTAAGAAGTCGTACTAGTGGTAAGGAAGATATTGCAGGAAAAGTCCTAAAAAGTAAGGAAGCAGCCACGTTTTTCACTGGCGCACGGTGTCGTGTTGGAAAACGTTTGCAACTAGACTGATCACGAAGTGTCCGGGCCGGCACCCACCGACAGCAATATATAGAGGTGTTGCACTGTGCTGCGCGTGTGCACAGACAATGTACATGTCTTGGAGGCGAGTATCCCCATGATTCATCGTACGTAACGCTCGGTGTACCAATAAATTTGCATTTGTTTTACGTATGTTCAGACGGGATAATGTGATCCATCCTGTTTCGCTCAACTATGCACGTTTGTTTATCAGTATCCGTGACAGGATACAAAAGTTTCATCCCACCGTACAGTTGTTCCTTGTCGATACAGCAAGGAAAGTCGAAGTTAAAATGACTATCTTATCGCCTTATTCAACCGATAGTGATCCCAATAAAAAATGCTTAGGGTACTGAAGGTCAGCTGGCGTATAAAACAAATGAGTCACTTATTGCAGATTGTAGATTTATGGGCGATCGCCTTGCTTGCAGAGTAAGTTGACAGCAATTTTGATAGACGCATAGGTATCTAGGTTTTTTTCGCGAAAGAGACAGTCATAAAACAAAGTTGAAGGTGAGCGAGTGGAGAGCTGTTGCTTTCCACCATTAATTACCTTGCGAAGTTGAGAAGAAAAATGACAATTTGCACGAGAGCTAACGTCAGCCGAATCGATTTGTTATTCATGCTACAGAACATAAGTAAATCTATTTACAAAGCTTGTGACGAGATTACTAGCTGTTCAGAATAACGCAGATTACCTCTCTCTCTCTCATGTGGATTAGTAACCAGAATGTCAAATATCACTTTTGTCGACCAGATTTCAAAAGTACCCACAATCCTTGTCTTCTTAATAACGGGTCCTGCTACCAGTCACGCTGAGCTCCCATTAACAATTAACAACTTGCGTTAAAAATTTCGCAGATGACCGCGAATGATCTACGGCAAAGGGAATGCGGGAGTCCAATGCTATTCATTTTGAAAGATTTTATAGGATGAGATGAGATTAGTTCTCTTTGCTTGCATAAGTCGGCTGAATGAGAGCAATCTACAGACACGATGTCATAAAAACAAAAATGGGATGTACACGTCCTGTTCTACTAATACGTTCGGCGGATTTATCCGATGTTTAAGACTCTTATGATCCTCTAAACAATTTCAGTACCGAAGGTAGAAGGTAGGGTTGTCACAAGTCCCCCATATCGAGGGCTTGATCCAAATCATACTGTGACAAAACAGACGGCAACAAGGCATGATGGAGACGAAGAGAGAAGGATGAACATCACACGCCGTAGTCCCGACTGCAAAGTTGAAAGCGGATTATTTTGCTAGGTGAGTCACCTGAGAGTAGACAGTAGTGACCACACTCAGTGAACACCATAATCGGCCCCTCTAGAGAGGTAGACATGGCGAAGAAAAACGATGTGTTTGCTTATGCTTAAATAAGCGGTCTCTCTGGGGATCATTCAAACGTTTCTTACAAATATGATTGTTTTAAGAGAAAGATTGAATCGCAATAGGTGAGAGTATCGTGTAATCTTATTAGTTCCAGGCCTGATACCACGCCCGTCCTAAAAATGTATAGCCTGTTTGTGGAGATCGTTATGTTTCAAGATCGTCCAACTGGTAACAGCGGTATCTCAGAAAACCAAAGTATTAGCTAGATTTAGCGTGCCAAAACGTTCCCGCCTTCAAACACTTGCTAATTATCAGTAGTTCACGAATATTTTAAGAGTAGTAGAGAAAAGACGTGATACTGAACGCTCACCTTCAAGTCGAAACACATGATCCAGACGGCTCTGCAGCGGTTCAGTTCACCAGAAATGGCTTCTAGCACCAACGCGCTGATCGGTTGCTGCGCCCTACATCAGGGAAGAAATATGAACACAACTAAGGAAAACAATACAATAACTTACAGCAATATGAAAAAAACAGGGTATATTGTACCTGACACAATTCTTCATTGGTGGACATTTGGGGTGCTCAACAGAAGTGATTCCGAGATAGTAGCAATCGTCATACTCTCCCCAATGCCGCAGAAGAACGAAGTCCCTGTGAGTAAGGAGGAAGTGTGGTTTAGGACGAATGTATTGGCACGCTCGTGAAAACATAGCGCCATAACTCTCGATATACTTAACAGTGCAAATTGCGTCAAGTCCCCAACGGAAAATAAGATACAATGTATTACAAACGAGGTCCAATTAGCGAATGGTTCTGGAAATGCGTCACTCAAAATATGTTGTGTAGAGATTCGCAGAATTAAGCAGGAATAAAGTCTAGATCGCTAAGCAACAGTGCATTTCATCCAGTCGAGGGCGTAATCGTCGAAGATAGAAAACGCGCATAATTGTTAAAATAATCGGCAAATAGGCACTCGATGACCAATACAAATGCCTTTACGCCATGCTCGTGCCGAAACAAATTGCCGAATTTTTATGACTGCTGTTCCATGTGTCTAATATACACCGGGACTGTCTGGAACTATTCGACTCTGTGGCGCATCTCTCCCAATCTGCCTTAATTCGCGCCGATGATAAAAGGCATTTCAGATGGCGATGCACAGATCCCTCCCAGCTGCAATCTTTGTCTCATATATATTATCTCTTCAACAACAGTGTCATCAATGAAGAAATTCACTGGTTCATCGCGTGATAAATAACGATACGATGTGGCGTTCTTAGTCGTTTGTTTGTTACAGTGTACTTCCTCTTACAAGTGTTCAACTGGCCCCGACTATTCAGTTACGACTAACTTACTTCGACCAGGGACATTCAATCTGTTACATGATCTCGAAAACTTGTTTTAAAGATAAACCTCCGCACAGCTTACCTACAGCCTGCTTTGTTCCAGTTAGCATGATTGCGACTGACGTTGATACCATAAACACAGTGTCAACCACGTAATCACCCGACGAATTCTTGCGTTTGGTGTTATACAAGCATTGTTCGCGTGCTGAAGGTCAACCATGTGACATGAGATGATTGACGTTCGTCCATTATCCAGTTGGTCAGATTAAATTCATAATTATACTCAACCTGCTTACACACATTCTGTGCACTGAATGTCTCAATTAAAATGTACGGAAAAGCATGTAGGGACATTCCTATGAGTAAAAAATCACAAACTTATAGTTTCGTTGTACATTCCTCAATACACTTCCGGTGCCTTATGCCTTTACAACATTTAAGATTCTAATGTTCACACTATGTGCTAACAAGGTGACAAGCCAAATAAAGCAAGATAGAAAAAAGGGTTAATCGAAGGCCATTCAGAAAGCTTAGTCCAGTAAGTTGAAACAAAGTACTAAACTGTTCCGTGTGCTAATATTTTGTGACGAATCTTCCACGTGACTGATTACGATATCAGATGTAGCCTGAATCGGGCACAGTCTTTGATAAATCGCTCCTGGTGGTTTAGGATACTCCACTTAGTACCGCGTAACGGAAGATTATTGCAACGTTGTTTCAGATGGCCGGGTTAATGGGACTATCCCCCAAGCTCGGCAAAAACGTGAGATAAGACGATTGAGATGCTGTTGACAAAAAAGACAATGCTCTCTCACCTTGAATGCGAATTAACTGGACACTCAAATGATACAACAGAAAAGACGTTCCAAGTGGAGCAATCAAACACGACCTCGCAAAATGGTCGCCGGTCAACAAAACATTAGTCCATTAAAACAATCAGATGTAGGTGAAAATGAGATCGTGTCAAACAACATCAAGTAAAAACCTTTTGGTAAGTATACAAGAATAGTCATAAAACAGGAAAACAGATACGTCCGCTCTATGTGAAACCTTAGTAAGAAAAATTCATAATTGTTTACTACAGCTAGAAAGCGCAAGATAAATGCAAACTTAAAACCGACGTTCTGCAAACGAATAAAGGATGCGTTGACGAATTCAACACTCGACATCGTATCAAACACAGAACAACAAACATATCAAACGAACTTCAATAAATCCAACAGTTCTATTCCGAAGACCTGTCCGGGAGTAACCTCACATAGGTAGTACGTACTTATTCGGTCTGTCGAAAGTTAATCATTCTGATTCCGGTCGAATCAACAGTATCTTAAGTGACGAATTTTTATTTCTAAAGATGTAAGGCGAAAAAACATCTGTTGTTTGTTCGTTATGTATTACACCATAATTTGTATGCGCAAACGGTTTTAGTAAACCGTAATAAACGCAAATCTCACCTATTCACGCCACGAGACGAGGACCTCCGAAACATGGGTAATATATAGCCAACACAAATGTCCGCACAATATAAACTGACACATGATAAACTTGATAGGATTCTGAAGTAGGGCAATTACTACAGCCCGCATATCTCATACGGTCAGGCTCACAACTGGAACATCTCCTCGCTTTGGTATTGATTATCGGAGTTTAGACCATGAAACTTTGTGACTGGATGAATCGGGTTATTTTATGATTGCACAATAATCAGACAGTGGTGTGAACCATGGACTTATTGCCGTCGATGAGAGCTGGTTCATTAAATTGGTTTACTGTGATATATACATTACATATATAAAATGTATCAGCTGACCCTCGTTTTTGCGCTATTGCGCAGTGTTTATACGTGCACGTTATCACAACACAATGTGACATACCTTCGAGATATAGCCCCACTTAGAGATTCCCGAACCACGTTGTGTACAATGTCGATATTTTCAGAAGGTAACGATTGTATGCACTGTAAAAAACGAATCCAGAGCACGACATCGGTTACATTAGCCATCGGTTGAAACCAATACTGAGAATTTGATTGCGATACGAAACAATGCGAAAAAAAATTAGGTCTCGAATTGGCGCATTACGAAAACAGTAGAAGAGCAATAGTTTCATAATGGCGTCACTGTTCACAAATGTGTTAGAGAAACACTAGAATACTTACGTAACCACATTGAACAGAATCGAACGGAAATTGATATTCCGGTCGAAAACCTGAAAGAATTATTGTTATTTTGCACATACAACGTCCAATCTCAGTTCAGTGGTGACATGTATAAAGACAGAAAAACGTGGTAGCTACAGGGTACCCACTTTGGCCATAAATACGTCTGTGGGCAACAAGCCAAGTGGGACTTGATCAGTTACGACTCGCAATTTCCGAATTTCTGTTCTATAAACGCTAGGTAAGTGACAATCAGCGTGCCCGAAGACTCCACTGATGTCCAAGGCCTTTTATTGACATTTAACCGTGCACATTCGAGCGTACAGTTCGCTCTGGAAGGACGACAGATTGCCATTTCTTGATATGGTAATACATCGCAGTGGACAGATCCATCCAAAGATCCGTTCGTAGGAAAAAAAACGTGGACAACGTGGTACACTCATTTTCTGAGCTTTGTTCAACTGAAGCAAAAACGGAATAATTTGCTGTCTAACCAATGAAGGAAGAATTATATGCACATCAGACACCACAAACAGCGAATTGCAAGAAATCCTAGAGAATAAATATCCGGAATGTTGTATAGAAAATAATATGAAATTGGAGGATGTCCTATCAGAGATGTAAACAGTAGCGAAAAAGTCCATTTCTACCAGTATGGCATTTTAAGGGGATATAGCTAGCGAACTAATCAATCGCAGATTGACAAATACATTGGCCAAGACCTACCATGCCACAGGGATGATCATTTCATTTAGGAGCCGACCAGTGTGTGTGTCATCCCAAAGACAGTTCGCCAAGGATTTCTTTGTCACTCTTTATTCTCTAATCTATTGTCGTTAGGCAAGCTACGTTTGGAAAATTACCCGGCGATTATCAGACAGGATCCGCTAGCACCTTCCTACATGACTATGCAATGGTGCGACGAAACCCATCTTATGTGCTATCACATCGCATCTGATCGATACAGGTCATCAAGTGACGGTCGACAGAATCCGTCCTGCGTCCATTCGCGAGTTGTCAAAAGGAGGCTGTTATCAACGGCAGAGACGATCCGTACCAGGCAGTACAATCCTCAACTGTGCGCCCGAAGTAAATTCGTACAGACCCTACACTTTTCGCGATGAACTATACGTAAACCATCTGAACCTCATTTACCTAATAAACCGATTAACATGTTATCACATACTGGTTATGTCTCACGTAAACACAACACCCACCCAGATAAACAAACTCACCACCATCCGGTTAGACAGTCATCCACAGTTTTCATGACTATTACCGTTGCGTATAACCATATTCCTGTTTTATATATAAGTCCAATGAATCTCTTGTAATTGTAACTGCCTGATAAGAACGACCGAAAACAGGTGTTTGCATCCGTCAGTTTTCACGAATGATGCGGAAAAAACGAGATGCTTTTCAAGAGATAATTCCTACTGAAATAACTGTTTGAGCACTTGCAAAGGCGTAAAGTCGATTCGTGAATGACCTGTGTATTCATCCAGTCCCATGAAAAGCAAAACGCCATGATACGTATGGGACGTAAACGCGGTCTACTTCTGGCATGAATGACATATGAACTAATCGAAAGGATAAGAAACTCGGAAAGTGCACAGAGTACAAGTTTAAACACGACGCCGACCACAAAAAGCCACGGCCATCATTGTTAGTTCTAAACGAGTGAGTATTTTAACAGTTGATAGACCCACCTCAATATAATCGATGGTAGTGTTCCATGACGATGTTTCGGTAATGTTGAATACCAGATCGTGAAATACTTTCTTCGGAGACGCGTCTAAAACAGTCTAAATAAGACAAACGTATGAAAATGGAAGCAAGCAACAAAACACAGGGTTATATGGCCAGCCAAAAGAGATATAGGCTATTCCCGACGAAGAATGGGGATTCAAGTAACAATTAGGCTATGCACGAAGTACGGTGGTGGAAACGAGGTTGACTTTAACTGAGTAGATACCGGGTTCGAAATTCAGTCAATTCAATCACTTCTGTTCAGGTTTAAACGAAAACATAATGTCCGGTCCACATGCGACCCGGTATGTCGCACGACGACGAACGCTTTGTGGTTTACCAGAAAACCATCAACTATTGGCAGTTTTGTTATTTACCCAGTTTCGTATGATTAATCGTCTTACAAGAGAATGATAGATTTTGGACTCTCTTACAACAAGACTTTTGTTGTCTATCCGTTTACTCTCACACACATGAATGTCCGGTTACCGTCAGGTTGCCGACACTGGCAGACAGCTAAAGGGAACAAATTAACCAAAACTGGAACACGAAGGCGTCCTTATCTCCCCTTCTTCTTTTCCGTATACTCCACGTACGTACTTGTTTGTATTTGCGGATAGGTGAACGGCGATGTAGGTTGAAACAAGGAAACGTCACTTTACGATTTCACAAGAACAACGCCCGACACTGTTCTAATTCGAACCACTACAGGAGTAATGTAAAGGACAGAATAGTGGGAAGTCGTGGGAATTATGGACGAAACAAATGTCTTCAATCATATGTTCACCTGTCTGAGTTCGCACAGCCGCACAATGTTCAGCCAACATGCGACCTAGGATATTGCACAGGAGCAAACGTATTTCGGTGTATAAAATACGAACTGTTTCAATGCACACAATCTCGATCGGGCAACATACGAAAGTCGTATTTCCGTTCGCTGTGCGCCCTTTAGGTGGATGTGCACCAACAATCGCGCCAGCGGTCTTGCTGAATAACGCGATATCTTGACATGGATCAGGTGGTTTGACACCG
>LOND01000631.1:35882-51334 GCA_014220965.1 Paragonimus kellicotti | reverse complement strand
TGAGTCAAGTAAGATAGTTACGCCCGTTAAAACTAAAGGAAATTAAGCTGCGGACAACACCATAAGTATAGATTAAGGGAACCCTAAGACGATATGTAATTCAGGTAACATTGACAAAGGAGGCGACTGCAAGCATTTTGCTATCGTACAATTAACTGAAAAGCCGGATCTTTATTTGTGACCTATCTGTAATTTCGTTTGCCTTGAGCATCATTAGGGTAATCAACGCAGAAGTCCCTGCGACTCTTTAGCGTAAAGAATACGTCAAACGCCAGTATACAACCGAACGAACGTTACCTAAAAATCATTTTCTTTTCTAGCAGTTTTTGTAAGAAATTCTGCAGATCAATGTCAAGAATGTGAACAAGCTTTAAGAGAAACTCACTTCTAAACGAAACACCTTCGAATTGTATCCAGGAAGATCGGCGCTACGAATAGAATGTTGTTCAGATGTCCCAGAGTCTCGGCCCCAGGCTTCCAGTCGATACAAATACCAAACCTCGGAATGTAACTGACTAGCACGATTGAGCATTGCAGCAATCTGGATTTTAAAAAGGAAAAAACGGTAGTGAAGATAACATGGGGAACAGATTTTATATAATGGACAATAACAATGTAATGACATAGACAATAAGCATCCATGTGTACCAGAAACGCGTCACAGTTTCTGCCCTCTAGTAGCTCGGTAGAACATAAACTAAAAGATCGAAAGCGAGCATGTGCAGTTCACTCCAAAGAATCGACAGAATGAGTCACAGATGGGTATTATTGGTTTTGGTCAAATGATGATTCGGACTTAACAAATACAATCTAAACAATCTTACAAATAGCATTTGCTAAACAACGCATAGAACGAATTATAGCTTGAACATCAACAGTAAAGTTAATGAAAACAAGCAGCAGGGTATCTAAGACGAAACTGGAAACGTGATGCTGATTAATAATAATGTTTTACCTTCCGGTTTTGATGGAAAGTTTACAACGACACAACTCGTGGTGGGCGGTACAAGCAAAACCGTAACGCCATTGATGTTTACAAAACGATTTTAGAATACCTATTCTAGCAGCTTCGGGAAAGGTGGCAACAAATTGATCAGGACTCGCAAATATTTGTCCACGATGACGTCAACTAAGAAGTATCAGCTATTCGAGGGTTGAAACGCCGCTTTATCTTACAGTACCCTGTAGGAAATACTGGAAAGCATGTATGTAACTGTTGGGTTGAACAGATAACGCAAGTGATATGTAAAGGTGCCAACTACGTTTTAATAGAGTAAATGACGATCTGCCGTGTGATTATTAGACAGTCGATGTAATGGAGCTTAGCAAAGCTCAATGTTAACGTCGCCAACTACCAAGCCAACGCGGTCACGAGTTTGAGTGTATTCAGTCAGCTCGAATTATTCCATCAATGTGTACGTTGACAACATAAATGTATATATGGAGTAATGAGCTGAAATTTTTATGTTTAACAATAGAAGTTTACGTAGCCAGGGTCGTTGATAGAGCATCTAAATTTGAACGTGCTTTTATCAACAATGAGCAGTTTACACAGCCAAAATCGGATACATTTTATGAAACAACAAAAGGATTCCTTTTGTTTGACAGAACCAGTTATAGCTGGCATTGCGCGCGGTCAAACAGCCTCAAAAGTTGGCGTAAACCAATTACACCCGTAGATTTTGTGACAAATTAAGTGGGACCGCTGGAGAGGTGAGGGAAGACCCGAAACGCCAGAAATGCAGTGTGAAGCCTTCTTGGCTACAGCTGCTACTAATCTGATGAAGGTTGAATGTGTCAGCACCTGCAACAATTGTTCATATTATTCCCATCACTACTTTCATCTCTCTACTGTTCCAACTTCACTTGAGACGGATGTGGAGTGTATCCATATCAACCAGAACGATACGACGCATCTCACCTACGATAGCCGACTGCCAAATTTAACACGTGTTCATATCTGCCACAAACACACCGTTTCAGTGGTTAACGTGACTGAGAAAGACGATCTGAAGACCGTAGACGCATAGAGACAAACAACCTGATGCGCAGCAATTTCTGTCTCACAAATCAGACATGAAAAAGCCGCTCAAACCATCATTTTGTTTTCAGTGAAGGAGTTGATATTTGACTAAATTTGAATGATTTAATGTGTACAGAAGTTAGCCATAGAAAAAAAACAGCCATCTGAGCTGGTCACCCAAAGACTAACTGAGTAACTGCAGTTTAAACTAAACAGTTCATGACTAGATCTCTGATATTACTAACAACCACGTTTCAGTAAACTATCCCCGATCTAGTTGAAAGCTAAGACACCTAATGAATGAAAACAAACGTTTGGTTACATTGACACGTTCAATCTGCAACAAACTGAACATGCTTTTAAGTACGTCACGTAGCTGCTATCGTAAAGGGTCGATTTTATCAACGCAGTCTTGTTCGAAAGCTGAAAGTGAATCTTAAGATTTTCTACATCGAACTCGCAGCACATAAAAGAAGTGAGGTTTGCAACTGCAAATATTTGATGGATTTACAAATACAGATGCAACCAACACTCTGGGTAAACAGTACGTAAGTGTGCATAAGTGCAACATACGTGCGACCCTTCAGCACGTAGGGAACAACTTAGAGGAGTTACCCCAACTTTTGATGTGACAAAATTAGTTCAAACTGGAGAACCTATTAACTGACAGATCATCCGGTCCAGATCTGATATCCCCTGCCATCTTGAAAAGTTATGTAACCAAATTATCAACTGCTTGCAATACTTTTTAGCCGTTCCTTGTCGACTGATTTACCGAAAACCTGAAAATGGTTAACAATTACATCCATCATCGCAACTCGTTTGAATAACTCATCTTTGTGCGCACAGAAGTACTTTTGTTCAGGCCTTACGATTCCAAAGACCCATCATCCACATCATTATCGATCAAATTGTCACGGTTCCAGTTGCATCATAATCGTGGCGTGGCTGTATCAAAACGTCATCCCCATGGTTTATTCATAAGGTGGTTGACCTACTTTCAAATTGTCACTCGTTTTGATCGCTTCGTCCTGACAACTATGTCCAATATATAAACGTTATGTATTCGGCCTGATGGTGAATAACCGAAAACGAACTTGTTCACTACCCCGTGTTTCTGAAGACAACCTTGAAAGAATTTGTGGAACCTTCCACCCTGAAATGTTTCTCAGTACGTTTGCTTCCTTTCGTCATCAACTTAGAACCGATATGACAATTATTGTAAGTATCTGAACGATCGAATACTTTCGACTGTCAGTAATGATCAGGGTGCCCGATCGACTCGATAGAAGAGAGCAACTGTGCTGTTAATTCCAATCGACAAGTCCTCGATCGGGACTTCCGAGACAGGTTGAAACCTCTGACTTCATTAAACCAAAAACGAAATTCGAGTCTAGTGCTTCTTTTCGAAAGAGGTCGGCTGGAAAGTCTATCTGAATGTGAAGGCTGTGATCAATTGTGGAGTGATGTTCAACTTGAAACTAACCAAATCCATCGATTACTCACCAGTAATCAAAAGGACAGTCCAACAGGTTTAGTAAGATCGGAGATTCTCGGCGTGCCTCGGAAGTCCTAATCTCGAGGGGTTATCCATTGCAGGTAACAGGTAACTTACTGTTTCTCTGAGAACATCGGGCAACCTGATCATTACTCAAGCGAAAGTGGTTGAGCGTTCACATATGATAATTCGGTCGTGCCTAATGTGAGGTCAATGGCGCAGTGGTCAACACGGTTGCCTCATGAAAGTGTGGTCGGAGTTCTAGTCCCGGCAGTGGCAAGGATATGCACTACTGATGAGCTTAAACAAGAGCGGAACTCGAGTCTAGTGCTGGATCAGTGATCGCCGTGAAGAAGTTTGGATGACAGTCACCACCAACACATTCCCATTTCCATTCCATAACTTTTCGCTTCTTCCTTAACAACTAAAATATTTGAACACAGAAGGAATGATTCCAGGTGCACATAGATGGGACCAATAGTAATATAATCGACGAACACTTGGATAAAAAAAAACAGAACCTAACGAAGGCAAGTGAAGTGAATAGGACAAAGCCATCGCATAAGACTCACGTCTACAGCAGCTTCCCGACTGGCTGACGTTTTCGAGGTTGCCTGGTTCATATCGACCGCAAACATGGAACCTTCCGAGCACAGGATGCCAGGGCGACAAAAGGTGATGATTAAAATGGACAATGAACCACTGACTGATGACAGACACATTCATGGTTTAAAAAAACGTCAGGAAATCAACAACATTGATTGTCTGGGTCGACTGGTAATGCATATGCTTGACCAACTATTGCACTCAGAAAAGTGTGAAAAGCGGGCATTTAACACAAACCTTTCCAACGAGTCGAAATGTGATAGGGATTCGAGCAGGTTACAACAAGTTTGAGGGCTGCACCAACACGAGTTATTAGACAATGTTACACGCGAAAGAGTAGACAGTTGATTACTGTACGATATGAGATTCAACTAAAAAACAACGGATGAATCAGTCGGACATCAGGAGATTAGAGCACGAACGAGATACGTACAAACGGTAGAAAGCACTCACCCACAGGTGTGTAGTATCCTCCTATACTTGGAGCATATGTAGAATACACACGTCGAGACTCTCGTAGAGCGCCTAGAAGACTGCGGGTCTCGTTGGGATCCTCTATGGTCAAACATTCTGCAACTAGAAAGAGCGAGACGATGAAAAAATATATGAGCCAAAGTCACGGGGGCTGAAGCTGAAAACGAGTCAGACAGCGTGATGTGATGGTCAAGATGATGGCGAAATCAGACAATTGCTTGGATAACATCAATAACTCAACGTGTACCGTTGATGTGGGGAAAATACAAAAAAACAAAATATTCTCTTCACAATACAAAGATAACACATACAATGAAGTCACAGAACCCGAAGAAGAGCCTTACGTTATATAGAAGACTGTCGGGAAGAAAGAAGTACCATAAAAACTCTGAACTCTCAGTATGAAAACACAGTTGTCACGGACATTTAAATTCTGTCGTAAAAAGTTTTTTCTTAGTTTGGAGATGTGTATTTTCCTAAAGTTTACAACAAAACGAAACCCTACATCGAGGAAGAGTTCGCGAAGATACGTTTAACAAAGGTTGCAAATAGGTTATGACCACGGAAGGATATTTTCAAACTTCCATTTCTTGGTAAAGACGGTCAAACGGTCAACAAAACAAACGCCAATAGTAACGTGCAAAATTCTCGCAAGTCGGAATTTCCAGTTCATTTCCAAAGGGTTAGGTGACGGTGCGAACAACAATGGCATCGCACGGATTATGGTATATGTGAGCTGGTCAAGCTTGACATCCGGTATGGATCAAGCGTAAGTTGGGCTGATACCCATGAAAGAGAGTACCACAGAGACGCACATTCTTGATGCACTCCCTTGAAGCCTTACAAATATATAGGTGAATCTATCAGAGCTCGCAAAGGTGAAAACTTATGGAATACAACCGTTACAGAACGAAAGAAAGACGCCACAGACTTTCTTCTACATAACACAGATTCCGAAATTACACATAAGTGTAACAAAAGGGCGCTACGTTATCCAACATGGAGCGTTGTGTACTAGAGCTTCGAACATGAAAAACGTAGCGAACATAATGTTAAAGGCAGTTAGCCTAGCCTCGTCTAGAGAACCGAAACAAAGTGAATTGTAACAAATATTGTCGGGAGCAGATAATCAACATATGAAACTGCTCAACTTCCGGGACGTCCAGTGATTGTGTCTCGATGTATCGCGATTTCAAACGATCTCCAAATTCGGCATCTGCGGCGAACTGTACACCATATCTGGGCAGATTAAGTTCACATTTTCAAAAACGAAACAAGTAGATAAACGTGATGCATGAACACCCTGTCATCCTCAAAACAAAAACTGGTTACGTGACACTGACTTGTGAAACAAACGAAATCTAGTTTCATAAACTACAGAAGATCAAATTGACAGAAGCCACGATAGGTGTGTGATATCCCTTGAGAATTGAGGAGCCCTTTGGTTTCGTTAGTATTCGCATGCACTAAGTACAGACTATTGGGTGTTCCGCGTAAGATTGTACTGCACACTGCACTTGAAAATATTCAAATGAGAATTGTTGAGATGTTCTGACCCATTGAGATAAAAGATTTCTCCAGATAGCTTGACACCACCCGAATTCCACGGAGAATCCCTTATTGAGTCTGAGATTTACATAAGCTTGGAAATTCACATGAAAAAGATCGCGCTGATGATCAGACGTACTTCTATGCGAGCGCAACTCTTCTCAGAAAAAATACAGACAGAAAGTTAGAGAAATCAGCCCATTTTCTGCATCGAGTTTTATCCAACTTATTTACCAAAAGTAAAAAGAACTTCAAGTGACAAACAGTATCAAATATCAAACTTATCAATTTCCTTTATATGGTGATGACTTGAACGGTAGTTCATGAAATAGAAATTTACTGTTTTATTGCCGGCATGGCCTGTCTTTCAGCGAAAGATTGAGTGTACATTACAACTGTCAGCGCGATTCTGTTTTACTGCTATGAGATCCGATCCATCCGCGCGGAGACTTTTCACAGTGTTCGGTTTCTATCATTAGTGGCGTGTGGCGGGAACGCCGTGTTAGCAATGATGAAGTTCACCTATGTGTCTTCAGAACAAATAGACCCTGTCGATCTATGAGCATAATGATCTCGTCTCACAGGTTTTGTTGGTTTAGCCATATCTAAGGAATGTCAGCTCACCGTTCACCAAGTTGTCGTTTTGTTACAACGTGGTGGGTTGGGTTAGAAACAGCTAGCCCGATAGCAACATAGTGACCTGGATTCGGGTGTGAAGGCAGTCCTCAACTACTATAAGTCCTGCTTCCGTAAGTACATTGCATGCAGTTTTTGGCTTGGGAATACGGAGCGAACAAAGAACACTTTTTAGGATCTGATGATACGCTGTCGAAATGGTCGATCGCAACAGTAAAATCGGTGGCGTTTCGTGTTGCGTAAATATCTGTGGCGCATTGGTATATATGATTTATTTTCTTCTTTTACCTAGGTCTACTTCCTTCTTTCGCATTATCCCTTTTCTTCCTGTCATACATTGTGACACGTATGCATCATGTTGTGTTGTTATTAACTTAGTTTATTAACTAGACGAACGTGGTACGTCGTCCATTCAACGATATAACATGCCTGTCCATAAGAAGATCTCGACTTTTGCTCCAACCAACGAACGTCAACGATCGGACTGTTCACCATCAGCATTGCATAAGGGGCAAAGAGACTGTCAGTGTCACTACATGTGAAAGACTGGATACGACTGCGAGAGGCTGCTAGCCACATTGATCCTGCGCGGTGTGAAGCACATGGCATGAAAAATGAAGATGTTGCTTGGTATGAAGATGTGAAGCATCGACGAACGCGAAGTTAAGACTGAAGGAAGAGCAATACACGTAGCTCACTTTGCGCAGCCGCTTTCTCTTTCGGTATGACTCGATAAATGAGAAAACTGGTCTCGAGCCATGTGAAAATTAGCGCAGCAACAATGATCACGTACACCAGACCACTCGGGTTTCTGTTGTTTTGATGAAACTGAAATGAAAATACAGGTGTACACATAGTGAGTGAGGTGCTGATAGAATGCATTGTAGGTTTAAAACCATACAGCAGACATACGAACTGAAGTCTTGCGACACATTGTCATAACGCATAAAAACTGATAAACCAACTAGAAATAAATTGAAATTCAGTCACAACTATGCCTTGGTATCCAAACAGTCAATGCTATCGAATGTAGAATCCGTAGTTGACACCTAAACTTGTGAGCAATGTGACAGCGAATAAGGAGAAGCTATCTGGGACCACTTCCAAAACGCCAAAACAGTAACTCACATGAAACATTAGCAAGGTTATTACGACAAACACAACCAGATTAGTTGTACTACAAATGTGCTAAAACCAGGGAACAGTTCAAGCCGAAAGATAGAAAGAAATGAAGGAAGGATCTTACGTCACGAAATCTTTACGTCTAAATTAAACCAAAACCAAAATGACTACACCTTGCACACTAACACAAGATGGCAGCTTCCATACGGTACTCAATGCTCTGTTTCAATGACTGGCCTTGTGTATCAGATAACCCAATCGATCAACAGCAGTACCCACTCAATCGAAAACCTGGCTAGCCACAATCATCCCCAACCGGTTTTCAACCGCAATAGCAGACTGCGTGAGCCACGGGGTGCCCAGCTTCGGGGACTTATAGCTCCTTTGTATCTGTCAAATCATATGTTAGTTATTACAGATCTAACACCAGCTAGGTGAAAGCTCACCAGAGTACACTGTTATATAGCCAGTAGGTTGTCCCAAAAAACGTGACCTGACCATTTAAAGCTACGCCTCTTCGGGGTTAGGATGAGTATAATGGTTGTATGCGTAAGACTAAAGCCTCGCTAGCCGAGCTCCCCAATGTTAACACACTGATTTCATCAGATGCGAGCAAATGGACGTAAGGATCGATGATTGAATATTGATACGCGTTCGATAATCTGGACGTTTAGGAACCATATATACCAGTCATCCGGCAAAAGTAGTTTAACTAAACAGATACACACAGTAGATCCGAAGAATGTGCAGAGGTTTAGCAAAATTTGATAGTGATGAAAACGGGAAAATTTTAAACAGATACATACAAGACAGGTAAAATTAACCAGGAAGCACATGAATCGGTTAACTTACATCAAACAAAAAACACTTGATAACGAAGAAGACACAAGTCATTCCGGTAACGGCCTAGAGGATAGGAAAAGCAGTGAAATACGTGTAAGAGAAAGTTTACGACGTAAATCACAGCAATAGTTGTAAACCCAGGTACCCCAACAGAGTTAACCTTAGCTGTTATTTTTGCCTACCCGACCTTTATTCCATCATTTTCATTGGTGGCTTGGTGACCTTAACTAATACTGTTATTAGCTGTCTTTCAGTCTTCTGATTCGAGGGTGTTTGAGTCACCATGCACTGTGTAAATACCCTGTATTTTTCTCCATGTTACACATGTTTTGAAGCGGAACAAAATGGCCTCCTGTACTCGTCCGTCGATTTTATTAGGGAGCAATTAGCGGGCACAGTCGGGTTATTCTCGCGATCAATGTTTTCTGTTTTCTTTAACACGATACGAAAAATTTTGGTAACACTTTGAAAGACAGCTAATAACAATAGTAGTTAGGGTAACTAAGCCACTAGTAAACATGACGGAATAAAGATCAATAGATGCGAAAACAGCGAAGGCTACCTCCGAAATGTTCTCAGAATTTCTATTCATTCTGACAAGACAAAACTGTTTTCACGGGGAAAGAGACGGTTTTGGACGAAAGAAATGGGGTCCCTGACAAAAAGTTAACAAGAAAACTTATTCGCCGAGTATAATCTGAAACGGCCTTCCCACTGATATCAACTTTTTTTTGAACCATTTTGAAGGGGTCATGTGAGAGAGAAGTTCGCAGGGATTTTGCAAATCTAACTTCATCAAAGTATTCAAAATCGGCAACCGCCACCTTGAATTCAAAAAGAGTAGATCGCTGGAGACTTTCTCCAAGACCCAAGGGAGCACTCAACAACTCAACATAATCTGTCGAACACAACTGGGGTAAACAACGCATGGTCCATGAGGCAGTGATTCGGACACAGTTTTCGACCGCTATAACATCAGTACGCCATTGAAAAAAGACGACAGCACGCAATAGTAACTTTATGCCGAGTACAAGCACCGAGAGCGGACGGGTACGGTGCGGTCACGAAGTAATTATTTGCTGAATGGAACGACAAAGTGCAAAAGTCCAACAGAGCAAGGCACGTTTATTTTTCACACTTCCCTAAAACATCAGTCAACGATGTTTGTCATTGTTCTGACTGAGAAATTAAATGTATTCTTTTGAAGAACGCAAAAAGTGACATATTCCTAACTCCTACGGGAACAACTCCGCTTGCCTCATGCACTCGATCACACGGTAAGCCAGAGCGAGAACAACACATCGTTCTAAGCCAATAATAGTCAAGGTCAATGTATGTATGATTGATGACGTTGTTTGTTTGTGCGACAACTGGTATGGCCTCCAACAACTCCCTCCCAATATTTTGAGCATCCTAGGATATTTTTCGAGGATCCGTTTGGAGTGGTTATGCGAAGCGTCGACTTGTATGGGGGTATCACATTTCAAATAGCTGAATGCAGCGTGGGGCAACTGCGCCAGACACCTGTATAGCACTCGCTGGAATATCGTTCAACAGCCATTGTGAGGGAATAATTGTATTGACATCCCCATGTTTAGGTTGCACGTACCTTCTGCGAAGCTGGTTGGTATGTCTGATCCAATGTATTGTTCTCTCAATTCATAAACAACCGGCCCCCGTCCACCTTTGATGGTTTTCGCAATCCACGTTGGACGTTGGCTACTGAAGTCATTTATGTATACAATATCTCTAATGCTGAATCGACTAGTTTTCAGAGCCACAGATTCGGTGTTGAACGAAGCCCGTAATCAGAATGTGGCTTAGGCAGCATAATATCATATTTTGTCCGCGTTTTCCTTTCAAAGAGACAGTTGCTAGGCGAACAATTATCCGAAACATTTGAATTGGGGGGCAATTGGTAATTAGGCAAAAACATGTCCACAGTATCTAGGTTGCGTCCTCCTGGATATTTGAAGATGTGCCGTTTCACAGTATCCACAAATCTCTCAGCTTAACCATTTGACTGAGGGTCATGCGGCAGGACTCTCAGATGCGCAATACCGCTTGAACAAAATTCTGAGAATTCGGTGGATGTGAAATGAGCAACGTTAATTGAAACAAGGGTCTAGAGAGAGCCTTACAGGCAAGATAGATTTATCAGACCTCGAATGATGGATTGGCTGATCGATCCTTCTATGGCGCCAGGACCCTCACGGGGTAGAATAAACGACGATCAACTGATGAACATTAATGGTTGGTCCAGCCAAGTGACTATGGACACAGCTCCATCGTTCTCTCGAACGGCCAAAACGGTGGTTTAATTTGTGAAAGTGACTTCGAAACTGCAGTACACTGACTACGCTCTCTAACCAATTGACGAGTGGCTCGATCCATAAACGGTCAACAAACGTAACTGCTAATCAACGATTTCGTCTTAGTTAATCCTGAATGTGTCTCAATGAACTATCTCAACACTCCAGATTTAAGTGAATTCGGGATTAGTATTATTTCACCGAACAGTAGACACTTACCTAGGACTGACAGTGAATCACG
Organism: Paragonimus kellicotti; assembly: GCA_014220965.1. Classification (NCBI taxonomy): domain Eukaryota; kingdom Metazoa; phylum Platyhelminthes; class Trematoda; order Plagiorchiida; family Troglotrematidae; genus Paragonimus; species Paragonimus kellicotti. Next base: position 40,031 of record LOND01000631.1, on the reverse strand, counting down.
TCTGGCAGTTGAGGTTCAAGAATGTTCTTTGTCACCTGTGTTTTAAAAAGTGTTTGACTAAGATGACAGTATCATCAACAGTACAAACCTCTTTGATTATGTCTGCAGTTACCGTCAGACACGTAACAATGTTTGTGAACACATGCTGAATTTCTTTCTCCAGGTTAGAAGACGCAATAACTAATTAGTCGTCTGTTTTATTTTGTGCATCAATTAAACGAGACAATACGTCTGCGGGTTCAAATTCTAATGAAGACTTGTGCTTAAAATTGAAGCCGTAGTCAAGACGATTGGTTGGCCCATTATTAACGGTAGTATGCAGTGCGCGGTGGAATACCCTTACTGCTATTCAAAGTGGATGGCAGGAGATGTACGATCGGTATGAAGTTAGAATTTTTCTATATGAATCACAGTGTGGAAGTTGCGTTCAGCGGAAATTAAGGCTAATGCTTATTTTCTCCAGTTGGTTATGATTTCGTTCTGTAGAGATATGAGCGGTAGCCTCCAAGGGAATCACAAAAAGCTGTTTGTTATTCAGGTGTCCAGTTCCATTTGGAATTGTATAAAAGTAGATTATTCTATGGAGTACGCAAGTATGCAGGCACAAAGTAACTGCAGTAATTGATCATGCCCAACAAAGACTGAAAGATTCTGAAACCGGAAAGTAACGGTATTGCCAGTATCTCGGTTTGATCAGACCAAGGGATCAGAAACGGCAGGGCAAAAAAACAACGAAAAGCACCAGTCACACACACAAACCAGGCAAAAATGCACACGACGTGTGAGTGGAAACCGCCTCCGCGTTGTGCGCTCGATTTCTCGCTCATAAAGTTGACCGCGCGTGCGGCGTAAGAACGCGTCGAGTTGGTTACTAAAGGTCGTGCTTCATTAAACGAACGTTCGCTATACTATGACACAGTTATTGGTCTCTTTCTGCGGTTTCGAACTTTCGACTCGCAATGTGACCGGTCACTTTCTGCTACTGTTGAACATTTACCTGAAACCTGACTGGTTTGGTTAGTTCTTTGTTATTGATAAATGGATTGAGAATAACACAACGTTATGAGCAAGTTGTAATACTCTACGTTTCAACCACCTCGGGTGGCCTTCCTCAGGAGTGTTGTAATCGAAACGTAGAGTATTACAACTTGCTCATAACGTTGTGTTATTCTCAATCCATTTATCAATAACATGTTAAACACGACGCCCAAACTGTTTGACTTCATTCGTACTAAATTTGGTGCGGATATCTTACAACTCAGTTCTCTGTTTTTTTACACTTCCAGCTGATTGGCTATGCGTTGTCCAATGTTGACTATCTGTCCGATACACTCAAGTTTTTCTGTTTCATAGTGGTAGTATTTGCGTATAACCATGCTCGCATATTGCTATGTCTTTGGCCCGTGTTGGCTGATGAATACCGAGCATCAAAAAGTACTTTTGCTCGTTTTATCTTCCAGAATAAAGATTTTTGCGGTATTCAGACTGGATCTGTGTTCCAGTTTGGATCCGCATGAGTCGGGATCAATTAAAACTGGTCGTTACTTGACGGCCAATTCGTGTTTATGTATTCGTTAAGATAATTTTCATCCGGTTTAGTCGACGTAGTTTTCGAGAGTTATTGCGTTTGATTTTGCATATAACGTTTATTGTATCAGTGAGTCTGAGTTGTTCTTTTGGTTCTGAGAGTATCCTTCGCATTGTTGCTGTCAGTTTGTGCGGAAGAGTGATGTCGTTTGGCCGCAGGAGTCATGCTGTCATATTTGATACGTTTTTGATGTACGGTGGAACAGTTAGTTCAGGAGAAAAATCCGTGGCGGCAGTGGAAATGAGAACAATACTAGGTGTATCAAATGCTTCCGTAAGGCTCATCGAATGACAGGAGTAAGGATCTCTTGGTTGAGGATCTTCTTGTTTAGTAGGGCAACAATTTGTGTTGAGGTCCCCTTCGATCATATACAGTATAGGCTCGATTTATATACGGACATTCCTTTCACCAAATGCCAATCTCCATATTTCTGGCACGTAGCAAAGGCATTGACTAGCGAATGAAAGAAGGACGGAGAAGTGAAACTCGTGTTCTTGATGCACATGAGGGTAAACTGCAGTCGACTAGTTTCTTTAACCATGACACGTTTTGCTACCAACTCGAAGTCGATTTTCAAAGTAGTCAATCTGACATTCCTCTGTCAACATCTGGAAGGGTTAGTCTTGATGAACTATCAAGCTTCGACAACATGCGGTTCCGGATTTCAGCATCAGACGATGGCCGTAGCTCACACGTAGGGGAGTTACTTGGACTGAGCTATTGTGAGTTTCTTCAGATTGGACCGTTCGGCCTCTGAATTGATTATGCCAGCAGAGGACACAAACTCTGTTGATACCTGTCTTTTTAGTTGCAAGCACTTGCACTGAGAATGAAATAATGAAGAGCAAGCATTGAGTATGTATGTGACACTGCTGTCTCAACAAACGTTGTATTTATCGGTTCTAGAGGATGAAATAAATTACCGTACCTATGGTGTTCAACAGCATCAAGTTTGAGCACCAGTAATCTCACCTTGTCAGTCTTTCCAAGTTGCCAGTGAAAATAGCCCCAAGTATTATGCACCATAATTCGAACAGTAGTCATGATTTTGGCTCATGCTGAAGATCCGTGACAACATCTGCGGGGTTATCACTGGTTATTCCCGAAGGATCCAACTGATACGATAAACAATGTCCCATCATTTTTGTCAGCGGTTCAGTGTGTCTGAAGCAACTGTGTGAACGTATCCATGTGTTCTGCCCTGATCCTTTGTTAATTTGAACGCGCGGCGTTCATTCCGTCACCAGTGATGTATTCTTAACTGGCTCAGAGAGACAGTAAGAACAAATACCGCCCGAGACTTAGATTATTATATGTCCGGACGACAACGTCGCGTGCTTTATGCACTCGACTAAACGGCAAGCCAAGACAAGAACAACACACCATCCTAAGCCAATCGCAATCAAGGTCAATGCATGTACGATCGATTACAGAGTCTGGTCATGACAACTGCTATGGTCTCCAAAAAAGGATATCGTCACCTGTCGGGGAAGTCAAGCTGAATCTTTATAAAGAGCGCACCATGACTTCTGCTGTATCTTTGATTTTTATTACAACTGAGGACAAAATTTTCGATGTCTGATGATTGTGATCCATGAACAACAGTTGTACAATCTACAAAGTTCTCGTTCCCTGGATATTAGGTCGCTTCAACCCAACCATCTTTTACAACAAACTCAGCTGGCATCGTAAAAAATGACACACAGGTGTCAACAGTTTGAAGATCTTCGTTGATAGAGCAGAATATGATTATAGGTGCCTCAGAATCGCAGCAACAAAAATGGGAAATCGTCACCGAATTCACCTTGTATAAAGCCATCAAAAATGTTCATTGCTAGGACTTGGTTACTATCCGACAAAACCAAGCAACAGTTGTAAAAATATCCAGTTGGGAATGGTTTTCGAAGCATCAGTTTATGCTAAGATTGAATAGTTGCGGCTGAAGTAGAGAGCATTTAATGGACACACTGTCAAATGTCACTGGCAAATTACGGTTGGCTGTACTGTCAAAAAAATACATGCACAACATTCTTTTGCTTTTTGCCACAAACACCGTCTTTTAATTGCGCAGAGGAATAAAAGACATAAGAGAGGTAAGAAAGTAATGGTTACGTTCGACGGTGACAAAAGGTGTGGATTCAACGCCAGTGGGATAGTGAACACAGACTAGCACACGTTACTTTATAGCGAGAGTAATTTGCATCAGAGCCACAGCTGATTGATGGCGAAAAGTATGCAATGAGGGACGTACAGAAAATAAGTCGACCTACCAAAAATGGCGGCTAAATCCGAGAGTGGCGATGTAATGCAACATTGTATATGGACGAAGAGTGCGCTCAACGTTGTACGAGATCAAAGCCACCGAGAGCCACTAGAACGAACTGCAACATCTGGTGGAATCGCTGCGAGACTAAGGTGGTTGATTGCGATGTCATATGTGTGAACGAACGAAGTAATGAGTGGTGATCGATTACCACATGGCTAAGTGCTACACACGGTGACTCTTAGTCTCACACACAGAAGCGACGTCGGCGAACGACCAGAGAGAACCACATCCAATA
>LOND01000631.1:0-18845 GCA_014220965.1 Paragonimus kellicotti | reverse complement strand
TCGGTTTCTGGTGCAGAGCTATGGGGAATGTCGTGACTTAACGTTGTCTCTGTCCCAATCATCCAGCTGTTGGTTTGTGCCAACCGAACTGTCCATCAAACGGTTGAGTCTGTTTATAGAGTTGTATTTACGCATCTACACTGCATGAATACAACTCTATAAACAGACTCAACCGTTTGATGGACAGTTCGGTTGGCCACAAACCAACAGCTGGATGATTGGGACAGAGACAATGTTAAGTCACGACATTCCCCATGGCTCTGCACCAGAAACCGAAGTGGTCCGATGTTTCTAGTGAAACTCGATATCAGGCAAAAACTTCTATTCCTCAGCTCTAAACAAGCAATTGAAAAACATGACCAAAGAAGGAACCCAGGTTGTATCGACTCAAAATTCAACACCTCTTAGGTTCGTAACTGATGCAACCTGTAACGAAAGAGATAATAAATAAAAAGCTGAGTTCTTACGATACCACGATGTGCAGGCCCTGTGAACATACAGACATATAGTTGGATTTAACAGCTATACCAAGAAAGAAAGCCTTGTACACACATTTCTAGGAACAGAAGTTTAAAGAATACTGCTTGGTGTTGTATCTCACGAAACCAGGTCCTCTATTACCCAAAACAGATTCAGTCACGACAAACTGATCAGTCTCACCTGGACATAAATGATCCACAGTGTAAACAAAGGAGAAGATCAAACAGCATGACAAGAAGAAACGTTCGCCGGACCGGCGAGGTACGCTGCTCATCCGGCAGTCCATCGATGACGGAAGTGGAGGCGGCCAAATTCAGACTGAAGTGGGACATCATACATTGGTTTAACGTCAAAATACGCCTAACATTATCAGGAACACCAAAAGTAGCTGCGGGCTGAAAAGATTGAATACGTTTTTACAGGACATGAGGGGGATTGTGGGACTTTGAGGCTAAACGAATCAAAGGCTATATTGCACAGCGTATGAAAGTATGAGGGTCTACAGCACGGACTTTCAAGGTAACATCTGACGTTAGTATTGTATAACATGCAACTTAGCGAGCGAGTAGTATAGCATGAATCTAAAGTGAGGAAACTAAGGGGTGAGTATCAACTTCAGGAATCTGAAAGATAGAAGTAACTGGGGGAGATGTGTACATGCACTGTGCGAGACGTGTTCCAAATAAACTGTCGCCACACCACAGTCAGGCATGTGGATACACGTCAACCGTGCACAACAGTGTTGGCGACTGTGGCTGTGTATTTTTGCATGCCTTGCAATAAATGTCGAAAACAACCTCCCAACCCAAGCGTCTTCTGAGGTCACAACACTTGAGATACATGTCACGCAGAAAGCTCATTTTGAGACATAAACAACCTGACGTATTCTAGTACACATGTAGTCTTGTATGGCAGAGCCGTGAGAATATGTACACAGGATATGACGTCCCGGTAACTGTCTTTCGGACGAGTTATCCTTTCGATTTCCGGACCTGGGTATGTAGCGTCGCAGGAGAGACAAAACGACCTCAGCGAGACAAAGCAGCGCATATTTCGACACCATTCAAAGGTGACATGCCTGTTGAAACGATCAACAGAAGATCCACTGTCGTTATCAACATCCCTTCAGTGCACTACGTGGGCGTACAGTTTGTGCCCTGTGGAATAGGCATCAGACAAGAGAACGTTGCTGCCGATTCTGTTTAATTTTACGTTTGAGTGTACTAGGCACAACCGCCAGTAAGTAATGACATGAGAACTGCGTAATGCCTAAAACAGACCAGATCCCAAAATCGTCCAGCAAAAACCGATTCCTGACAGTAAGTCAACATAGTTGGAACGTTACAGACATTGTTGCCAAGTTTGCCGAGTTAGAAAAATCCACGGCTAAGGCCCTTTCCGCAAGCTACTTGGTTTACGTCTACCCGCAGCAGCATCCACACTAAGAGTTGACCTACCAACTATCAGTTAAACAGTTGTGTGATAACAAGTTCATTATCGATCGGAATAAGCACAGACAAACAGATCAGAAATGGTTTATACGCAACAACAAATGTGACTACGACTGTATCAAAATATCGCGAGCACCAAGAGCCAGGGGCTGACAAATTCGGAACTCAGCATGTAAAAAAGTAGACACACAACGAAACCAACTGCTAAACGTATAAATCCCGTCAAAAATTAAACTGATTCTACAGAGTGATGATGGTGACAGCGACGATGACAATGTGAAACACAACCGTGCTTGAGGGCAATTACCAAAAGCAGCGAGGACAGTATACGACTCTTAACGAGGCAGACGGCACCCCCCAAGAATGCCCACTGGAATCGTCAAAATACTCCTAGTTCGTGATTACGTCAACCAATGGTCACTTGGCAATTTAGTTCTATAGTCAACAGCTAACTTAAAGAATACACCAGTGCGACAGACGCTTAAACGTAGAAACCACATGCGCTTTACACTTCTACCGTCTCAGTTAAAAGCTGCAAAATAAGCATCTCTTCAGCACATGACGACGAACCAAAGCATTGATCGAACAGTTAGATTGCATGAAACAAGTTAACAGGCCAAGGCAATGATGTAGACACGAAAATACAGAACCTAATTTGACTTGTCATGCTTCCACCATTTGTGGTGATGCTTCGTAAATGAACAAACTCAACATCTTGCACCTCTATCACGCTAAACACTGGGGCCGTCAGACAGCGCTAATTTACAAAAACCTGGAATGCGGCGTCAATTGGTCCAGTAATAAGAATGCACAGCTTGTACTGGCCAAATAACGTGCTCCGTTTGTCAGTCGAGCATTCATCAAAGAAAACTATACGCACCAAGGCCGCTAACGGTCGAACCAAAAAAAAAAAACAGATCGTCGGACATTGATATGATAATGTATAAGAGACAGGACTGCCTGTCTATGATGGTGATGATGATGACTGCCTGTTCAGTGAGAGGACTTCGGGATGATCGAAATGGCTGGCTAGAAACACAGTGCGACACGCAAACGTGTCAAAATCAACGGTAGCTACAACAGCCCTATTTTGTGCAGCTTTCAGCTACCTTTTTTCCCAAAAAAAAATTCCCGTGATCAGCTATGAACTACACCCAAGCGTTTCCACTAAGACATCAATTAACAACATGCCCAATAGTGACATCACCTCTATTCCATACTTCTGATATCGTAGCGTGTCAGAGAACTGGAACTGAAAATTGCTGGTTCAACGGTACGATGACTGCATAAGCTGCTAAACCGAAGTTTTCACTACTTTTAATATACTCGTCGATTTTCTTGGTGGAATGCATTTAAAGAGAGACGTAGCATTAAACGAAAATAGTCGCCCCTCTGATGAAGCCCGTTATTTTAAGATTCCAACGAATTATGGAAGATCACTGGGGTCACAGACTGCCAGTTTCCTTCCAACTGGTTAAGACCATTCGGCTAGACATTTGGCAACCGCGTGATGTGGAGAAGTGTTCACATTCTACATCAGTCGAATACGTAGTCCATCCTTACGTAATTTGGGTAATATATAATGAATGACGGTGCCGAGTGGTCTGGATTTCTGTAAGATACCTGGATTGAGAAATGTTTTTGCAACAGTCACTGTTTATCCTTTGCGTTGCTTACGCTAACGAATTTAGTTTTGATATTCAGTAGCATATTTATCTTATCTGAACAGTAGGATGTAACCAGGGAGAAGATTCGTGCATCTTCGTTAAGGCTGAGGATCATAACATTTTCGTTATATTTCAAAGGTTCAACTGAAACCAAGTGATCTCTCGTCAGTGAGTTCCTAGCTATTTAATCCAGAGTAAGATAATGATAACACGACCCAACGAGGGTTGCTTCAAGAATTTCACCAAAGAGATCTTGAGGTAAATGAAAATGATCCAACTGACGGAAAAATTTTGAAACTGGCTTTCCAAACCAAATGGTCTAAACCCAATTCTAGGACATTAAAACTTCCAATCTTACGATACCACTTCGATAGCAAAACCGTCCTGAAATAAGAAGACATGGTGCATGAACGGCTCCGGGTTCATCAGAAATTCGGCTTAAGCCTTGATCAGATTAATCTGAATAGGTTGATTCGTTTTATTCTTTTCCAATCTCTGGCCAACAATTACGAAACACAACTTTCAAAGTAAACAGTCTCAGTATGCATCAATTCTCTTAAAATACTTGTGGCAATTTGCTGCAAGTACATCAGACTCCAGGCTTCGCCAGTTTACGTACCTTTCTTCGTTCAAAGCTGGGAGCTGTGGTGAATTTCTAATAATACTAACGAAAGTGGTTCAATACAGTCTGGGAAATGTCAAGTGATCAATGCATCACTCCAGAGACCAAGCAATAGTGTTTGATTCAATTAACTGCGTTCTAAGATCAATATATCAATTAAGTTACTTCAGTACGTTAGAGTCTACGGCTTGTTCACGTACCGTGAATACAATCGGTTTGAACAGAAAGTCAGAAACAGTTTTTTGCACAATGTATCTCTCGAGCACATTTCGCTGCATCTCATCAGGTACATACTGCAGTCTATGGGTTTATATAGCAAAGTTCAATGGACATTGTGAAGCTAAACAACAAAATCAACCACGTAAACACGCAAACGCACACACGCACACACACACATCAATGCATATCAGCTACCAGGAAAATCTGATACCGATGAACAAAGCTTTCTGTATACAGTGGGGTGGCTTTCATTCGTTAATTATTACCGTCTCCACGAATCAGAGAAGCCTTCGATTTTTTGTTACGTAACACATCCGAAAGGCTTTCTCCAGGTTCAATTGGGGTCGACGCATCAACAAGTGCCGGGCGATGTGACTCGTCACATTCGGAATTGAGTTCGACATTGTGCTATCTATGATGCAGATGAATACACTTTCCGCCGGACAGCTTTCAAGCAGCTGAACAAGCAAAATGATATTCTTTGGTGCGTGATTTAAATATGGGTTTTCGTACCACAGCTTTAAAAGCAGAATTTCAAGTGTCATTCTGGTGATAAATTGGAATAACAAGCAAGAGATGGCCTAATTGCAGACGTTAACCCCACCACATGACAACGCAGGTTGTTAATGAAGTTTATCAATTGTTGAAGCCAGAGAAATTTGGAGGCAAAGATGACGACTTTCAAGTGACTATCGACGAAAACTGCCCCTCTACTACGCGAGCGCCTGAACTATTCAGAAAGAAAAGAGACAGATCGACAAAACAGGATTCAATAAGCCAGTTCTAGACCCGAAGCACTGCAACCACAGAAAACGCAATCAGTCCATGTCATACGGTGAGGTTCGCTTGTGACGATCAGTCCAACCTGACGCCTTCGCAATGATGTGTTATCATTGCGATAAAATATACCATAGAAGAAGATGCATAAAGAGTGCAATTGTCATTTGGTGGAAAACTACGTTGAGTTGAGATCGATCGTGGGCTATTTACAATATTCTTCCAACTTCTGTCTTAACTTTGCACATCAGGCTTAACAATTGTCCAACAGTCGGCGAAAACACGGAGATGGTCTGCGGATCATGAATCAATTCTAAGATCGCTGATTAAGCAGATATCCGACCAATCAATTCTGCGCCCATTCTCATGCACTACTACTACGCTGGTTACTGATGCCGGTTTGAAACCGTTTTGGAGCAGTGTTACCCCAATGCATTTTTTTGGTTTGCATCTCACTATCGAGACAGATCACCAAGCACTCGAATTTCTGCTTGATCCGCAACGGTCAAATGGTAAGTCAAAAGCTGTTATTGATAAATGGATTGAGAATAACACAACGTTATGAGCAAGTTGTAATACTCTACGTTTCAACCACCTCGGGTGGCCTTCCTCAGGAGTGTTGTAATCGAAATCACATACGTAGATTGTAAAGTTGTGTTATTCTCAATCGATTTACCAATAACATGTTAACACGACGCCAAACTGTTTGACTTCATTCGTACTAAATTTGGTGCGGATATCTTACAATAAGAGCTCTCATGTTACAATGATGGGTCCTAGCCCATTTAAATTATGATTACAACAGAGAGCATCGACCTGGTGAATATTCTGCAAGATAGTTCAACAAGTTCTCCCACGTTATAACTCATTGTTTTGCATCACAGGTTACTCTTATTTATAAACCCGAAATGGTTCGAGAAACACGCAAGCATTACAGTGATGCCATTAGCGTATTGAAGATCGAAGTTCGATTACCACAGAGAAGAAATACCCGACTTTCCTTCACTATCGAGGGAAATTGTCCATTTACCAGGACGGGGTTCTGTCCTGCGATGATCAGCTTACCATATATCCAACCCTGAGAAAGGCAGTATTAGATTATGTGCATCACGGATGTACGGGAATTGAGAGGAAGTCGGTTGCACGGCAAACGTATTAATAGCCTGAAATGAACCACTATATCAAGGGAATTGCGACGAATTCTGAGGCGAATTTAAGTAAAATTAACGAGAAAAAATGGAGGCCGTGGCCCGAAAGTTATTTTCCATAACAAAGCATTCACTTTTATTACTGAGGACTCTACCTAGATCAACACTATTCTTCGACTATGACTGATTCGTTTTCAAAGTGGCCCAAAGTTTTCTGTTAGGGCGCCTTTTTCCGTCCAAAAACCGCCTCCGTCCTGAGATAGAAAAAAAACGATGGGCTCAACCCTACTTAGCGGAACTGTTCAGGGTGGTCCAGCGGTGACTTTGGTTAGTCTTTTTTCTACCCGTCCGACTCTTATTCCGTTATGGTTCCATTTGATGATTCGGGAGTGTTTTTCTGGTCACTACAACCCTATAAATACTTTGTCTTTTTCGCCATGTGACACGTACTCGGGACGGAACAAAGCTTGCTATTTGCACGCGTCTTTTGGCTTGTCTTGGGAGCAGATCACGGGACAGTTGCGATAATTTTTCGGGATCGAGATTTCCGTGTTAATTAATATCAGAAGGAGGGTTACAACATTTTCTTAATAACACCTACCAATAGTACTTTTGTAGTTCGAGCACTGCGGAAGTGCTCCTATCGAGGTGTCCTCTAAATTTTGGTTACATAAAGCGGCTCAAAGTTCCGGCTCAACGACATCGGACGTCAACACCTTCGTACTCCCCCACAGCATCCGCGTTCGAACGGCTCCACCGAGAGTTCTGAGGACGTTGAAAACTGCAACGAGTTCATCTAACAAACTATCATGCAGTGAGTTAGTTAAAATTTCGTTATACTTTTTTATCACAATACCGAAAGGATGCGCACCATGAAACCAGAGTAAGCCCTGAATTGCCATTAAAATTCAGGCGTTTCCGAGAATCTTGACAGTGCTTCGATTCGAGAGATGTCCTCTATATCTGAGGTGATGACATACGACCACCGAGCGGCGCCAGTATGTGCTAGCTTGGCTTGCGCACGGAAATAGCCGACCCACAACACGGGAAGATTCACCTGCGTCATGCAGATCGAACTCGCGTAATGCACTTAACGAAAACACAACCGAACAACCGAAAGATTCACCTACGGAACCTTCATTGCCTGTTGCTCCCATACAACGATCTGTTAGGCTAGGTTTGAAAAATGTACCAGTCAATCAAAAAGAGACGGATTGTGATGAAGGTAATCAATATCCAGTGCCAGCAAGTTCCTACACAAGTGCTCAAGACCGTTAAATTGAACGTTGCTGTTACTGTATTTAGTGTACAACTTAGTGGATTTAAACTACTTTTAATGCGATGTAGCGCACTTTAGATGAAGTGTACGAGATTACATACATGCGTCAAAAATGCGGTTAAGACTCACATTAGTCCGTCGAGATGCATACACGGATCACGCTGATCAGGTAAACCACCTGCACGGTTAGACAAGGTCTTCATTTGATACAAGAAAGCTTCCACACGATGGTAGGTATAGCAGCCCAGTCAAAATAAATACTGTCACACTGCCTAAACATAAACAGGAGCGGTCGAATTAATCTGAGACAAAAGTCGTAAAGCCATCAACAGCATCATCCCTGACAGCAATACAGCAATGGCTCACACTGAAGCATAACCGTCACAAAAATCATGGACAGCGAAAGCAAAGCCCAACTAGGAGAAAAAGAAAGGGAAGGGAGAAAATCCAGGTTGCAAAATACACCGATGCTCAAACTCAAACATTCAACACCCAGATGCCCACACTCTGCAAACAACTAAGCTGTAAATGAAAGTAAAGCATCGCTAGAAATAAAACGGCTATCTATATGACTAAAAAGCTTCAACGCTTTTTCCCCTAACTTGTCATAGTTCAAGAAAACCGCGGAGCATACAACAATAACGATAAGTAAAGCTTAAGGCCGGTAACTGGTGTGAGTGTATATATCTGCGAGGGCAACAAATGTTCAAGACCGATTACCTACACAAACTGTTTACTTACTCGGATCGACCAAACTGTTGTCCGAAAGGATATTCCCCAGGGCGATTCAGAGGGGGAATAAAATCACTGTCTGGTGAACGATATCAAAAAGAAGAGGGAAGTGAGTTAAAATGAAATCTTTGAAAGACTAAAAGAATATATCCAACAAAACATCACATATCCACAAAATTGGCGCAAGACAAATCAGTAAGTGACCATGAACTGCAAACAAACAAGGCAAAGTAGGATGTTCATTTCAGCAATGGAAAAGATGGCAACTGCTAGTACGTTCGTAATGTACATAACTCACTGTTGCCTGCTCTACTGAGTAAATGACCTACATCCTATGAAGAAAACGTTTGCAAAGGTCGACTGTACAGGCAAAAAGGCTTAATATGCTAATCAAAAATGGCCTAGCGCAGTTACACGCCCTGGTTTTCACTGCTCGGGAAGCGTACGTTATCAACACAGTTAGAATAACAGCAAACCGGTGATGATAATTTAACATTTTGAAATAAATGTTTGAAGACTGGGACCCCTCAATTCTCAAAATTTTCAATCAAAGACAATAAAAAGAACAAACTCGGAAAACAGGTAAATCCGCAAAATCTCAAACCATTCCACGCTGTCCTTTTCTCGTATTTACGGGCTAAAGCGAACCTGAGAGGGTTAGACCTTAGGAAAAAGATTTACACAAGCAGACTGGCCGACTAACATCTAATCCGCACGTTTGTGCACACGGTCACGTATGGGAATATTGAACTCAAATCCTGACTCTATATACGAGTTCCGAGGTCAGCAAGTGCGCATTATAACAATGCGTGTTTGAAGACGGTTTACGCATGTTTGAGGAGGGAGACTGATTTGGAGTGAGCCAGCGTTGGCATACGTATCAAGAGAGAAACGGTAGTTGAGATGAGAAGTCCCTGTCAAGACTTGCTTTCGAGTCCATTCTGAAGTCCAAAGGTATCAGCGGAATATCCAAGGAGAACGCAGCTGCGAGCTCAACTCGTTCGAACAAACTGACTTCGGCTGGTTTGCGCGACAAACCCGTAAGCCTCGTTTCCGCGTCGTTTGAGTATTTGTCCGGGTGCCCATTTAATCTCACTGTTCACGAAGTCTCCGATCAATACAGTCACTTCGAGTCAGAGTGGCAGCGATTATTTACGGTACTGTCTTCCAAATTGATTTTCCACGTGTATTTAGAGTCTTCGATTTGGCAGTACCTCAAAGGAGGATACACTGACTGGTTATAGAGTCAGCGGATATTTTTACGGTATACAAGCACTAGATGCGCTCCCCTGATTTACGAAATTTGTAACGTCTGCAATTAAGTGACCTGAATACGTTTCGCTTCGTTGTTTCATTGAAGATGCAACGGTGGTGATTAGAAAAACTTGACACAATAAAAGTAACCAAATTCGACAAACAGCTGTGGCACAACCTATGAGCCGCTGTTTGCCAACAGAGCATCAGGACACCTGAAATAAAAAAACGGTTACCAAGGATGTGATGTTCTGCAACATATATTAAGTTCGATACAAGCTACACTGAGTGGCAGACGTCACAAAACAGAAAGGAACAAATCCTAGACCGTGTACGTCAAAAAAGAAGGGAAATGCAGAAGATCGAAGGCGGTAAATTACCGCACACAGCGATTCGTAGAGCTAGCACCATTGGCGTCCGATTTTTTCACCATACCAGGTGAGAACTCAAAAACTATACGCTGAAACACTTACGCACTGATGATGTCACCTCGTTTGGTGATGAAACGTTTGCAACCTAAATGCCAAGCTCGGCGAACATACCAATACCAAAAGTTTTCAGTTCATATGCTTATCAGATAGGGTCCATCCATGCGGTATGTTCAATGCTGCATGAGGTTGCAATAGAAGCAGCGCAGCAATTCGACGATACACCAGAAAACGTGGATCTGGTGTAGTAGATCCGTCTAGCCAGAAATCCAAAGACCAACACGTTTGTTTTAATGCCTGTCCTTTGTGTCTGGAAGTCGGTGACAAAATTGGTTCACACACCCTTCGGATGGAACCCAGCCGTACAGGGTCCCAGGTGTAGATTTCGTACGCATTGAAGCTGGCGGTCACCACAGATTCACGCGTCTTCCCAGGGATTCACTCATCGTTGGCGGGGGGTGATGTTCACACGGACAGCCAACCAGATAGACAGTACGCTGTCTGGAAGTCCATATGATGTCGCTGAAACAACTGAAATTCATTTTGGGGCGGGGTAGCATGTACCGTGCCAAAGTATCGTCAAAGAACTTGTGTAACAATTTATAGAAGAGGCAGCTGCCACCCGTGAGTCCACCAAGCTCTGGTAGTACTACAGTCTAAGAACTTCAGACCACTTACTGTGACCGTCCAAGACGGTAAAGTAATTCTGTCCATCCAGTAATCTTACGAAGTCCGTGTGCACACGTACCCGTGGAGGCCCGTGAAAATTGTAGCAATCCCTCTATAAAGTGACTTCAAAAGTAAGCCATAATTCCCACATGTATATGCTCGTTTTGCAGTTTACAATTCACTTCTGGCCAACGGACGTAAATGAGCACCGGAGACTTCATACGATTGATTTCTGAATGTCCGGTATAAAACTGATGGGCAACAGATGTGAGATTCCTTCGGCAAGTCCATACGTCCGTCGAATGAAAAGAAACCTTTGGAGATGGAGAGTTGTAACGTCGTGCGGGAGCCCACTATGAACACTAGAGTTGAGACATTGTATCTGATGGTACTCAATTATCTCCTGATATTGTGGTCGCGCTTCGTGACTTACTGAACCATTCTGGATTGCTTCCAGCAAAAACTGAGTTCAGGCTTGATGGAGTTGCTTCAGAAGACTGTATCATTGGGATCACAGGACTGTGAGTTAATAATCCGCGAGTGCGCAACAGCTTGACGATTGACTTTACAGATAAGTACCTAATGGCAAAATCGTAATTCATCAAAACCGCTGACAAGCGTTATGGAAGGTTGACAATGTACACAAGAATGCCTTATTTCGACTCAAACACACATCCGTAAGGGGCTTGTGAAGTGTCACCAGTGTAAGACGACGGTCGAGGAGAATCTTAAGAAACTTCTTGACGGCAAATACAACGACGATCGAGAAATACATCAAAAATTACTACGTCAGCTCCATAGTTTCATGTGTCAGCTGCGACGACAATATTCAGCTTGGAGTCGTGCTGTGTTAGCAGTATGTCTGATTTGAGCAGTCTCAAATTAGTCAAAGGCCCGTTTGCACTCTGGCGACTAAGACTAGGGTTGGCGCCCACCACAAGTTACTTCAAGGGTGTTCAGATACAATGCATTGTGGTAATCAACAAGAGGCAGGAAGAAACGAGGTATGTAAGTCTTGGTCAGCTACAGCACTTTGTTGAGGGCTTCCATGCCACTGGGGTTAGGAGGGCTGTAGACCCTGGAGAAAATTGACTCCAACCGTATGAGGAAACGCATAAAAATATGCTACTGCCTTGACGAATCGAAGTTAATTCTGGATGAGATCGAGAATTTTCACCGGTTTAGTCATGAGTTCACCAACGGCAAACCCTATGCTGATAGCATCGCCGCAATCCCTGGCATGTCGATTAGTTTCATGTCCATGGTCTGCTGGCAGGTAGCTGCAGCAGTCTTCATGCCAAATAAGGGATGGTAATCCTGAAATAATCTTCGATTAATGTTGACTGTCAGAGGCTCCTTTGAGTAATCGACAATTTTCACTTGCAGATAAGTATAGGCGAGATTCGGTCGGTCCAAAAAGGTGTCACCATTTAGCTGTGTAAACACACCCACTCTAAGAAACACGATATACTGGTTAGTATCTAGTGCACCACTGAGACTCGCAGAAAAGGCAACACAGATATGGATCGTTTGGTTTTTTGAATACCGTAATCGGTGAGTCCCGTATAGAACAGCTGATTGGTTAAAGTACTCCAGAACCTTATAGGAGGTAATTTAAGTGTTCGGAACATACTTTTCACTGACTCAACGTTCAGACACACCTTCTCTTTGAAGTTACAACCGAAGATACCAAGCTGAAAAGAATACAAATACTAAGTTCATTCGCTACCAAAAACATCTTCCGCATGCGAAGTAAAACGACAGTAACATGTTAAATCGAAATAAAATCCCAACATCTAAATCAAAATCCGGCTATTATCCTTGCATTCCGGAGACTGGACAGCTAAATCATCGATCACCGGTGGTTCATAAATAGCTAACGCACTGGAGCACATACACCTCAATCCGGTCCTTCATTATGCAAAGACAGAAACGGAATAGCTAAAGCGACACTGAATGCAGTGGGTTTATTCTTAATCTGAGCACTCACTGCAAATTGTTTTGAAAGATTACTAACTGCAACTTAACGGCCGGGGCACTGACGATCTCAAAACAAGCACCATCGTGTTGATCGCTTCTATCAAACTCCAGCTCATTCGAGATCTTCCTGGCAGTATCTCAGCCCACACACAACCATGAATATTCACAACACTAAATTCCATACTGCATCGGCCGTCTCGCAGTATAAACCGGGTCGCCCTATCTGCTGCATACAGCAGGGTGGATAGGCGAAAACATGCTACTGCTGACCCCTCCCCCACTGTCCCATCACAATTTAGCTTTCAAGCACTTACCGACCCCACTTCTAGTAATTACCCCATAAGTCCCACAACAGATGTAACCAATCGTGGTAACACTGTACCGGTAAGTCTCATCACTTACCATCCAGTCTTAAGCTTCTCTTGTCGTTTTCTTAGACCTAGAGTGTAGATTACTATAGGTGTTTTCAACGTTCGCACTCTAAAACAGTTACGCCAACAGACCGCTCTCGCGTGGACATCAGACGCGTTGAACGTCGATGTCTGCCGAATTGTAGAGAACACAGTCTAGGACAGCAGCCAACGTATAGGACTAACAGCACTGACACTGTCTATCCAATACTACCTGAACACTAGTTACATATTTCGGGTGACTCCACGGCCACCGCTACAGGTCAGGCTGGAGTAGGTATAGTCCTCAGCACGACGGCCGCAGCCGCATTAGTAGATTGGATTCCTGTTAACAGTAGACTTTGTGCCGTCCGCTTGGCAGGTTCTGTTAAAACCAGCTCTAGACGCAAAACTCAGAAATTTATTCATTGTCTGCTTATGCTCCTACTGACTGTAGTGACATCGGCGTCAAGGACGCATTTTACTCGGATCTGGCCACTCTCCTTCGGTCGACACGTGGCTCTGATATAGTCGTTCTGGCCGGAGATATGAATGCCCAGGTCGGCCGCCTTGGTGAGGCCGAGTCTCGTTTAGGTGACAGTTTGGGATAGCATCACATCGGTGGGCGATTGTTGCAGCTGTGCGCTGAGCATAAGCTATTTTTAGCCAGTACTGGTTTTAGGCATCGTGCACGTCAATGCTATACTTGGCGCCCGCCTTCTCCGAATCAGGCCTGGTCTCAGATAGACCACATAGCCGTTAGTTATAGGTGGCGGGGTTCCATTCAAGACTGTCGTTCTTATTGGAGCACATACTTGGATTCAGATCATGCGTTAGTACATTGTCGTTTTCATTCTTACTTTTGCTGGACAATAATCCCACCGACAGCAACGGCTAGCTGTTGAGAAACTGGCTATACCGTCGGTAAAGCATAAGTATCAAACCAGCTTAGAAAGCAACCTAAGGAGTTCTCAGCTTGAGGATCCTAATAGCTGCTGGACGAAATCTCACAGGCCATTCATGAAGCAGGTACTGTAGCATGCGGCACGGGGGTACGTGGGTTGAACAAACATTGGATCTCGGAGAAATCCCTGGAGTTGTTAGAAGCTAGACGGAACATTCCTCCTGGCAGTTCACATAAAAAGTCTAGGAGACATCCGTAGGAAACTGAAACCTACATTTTGAAATTTCCACAAAACTTAAAATTAGCACTATCGTCATCAATATCAACCTTTAGCGGCACTTGTGGGTACTACGGATTGCAACGCTGTTGGTTTAGATAGAAATCCACGAAATAACCTACTTAAGAATAAATATAAACCGATGAGGAAGAAAAATCGAGCAGAAACACACCAAGATTCATAGGAAAGAGTCAACCTAACGACTCGTTGATGAATTAGATAAACTATCACGTCGGAAAACGTTCAGAGCCGGCGATGTGGATGCTCGTGGGTCCCTCAACCTGGCAAGCACACTAACACACCTTGCTTCGTCAGGCAGTCAATGCCTTCAAAGCTCGCGACTACTTCATCGCCTGACTTCGTTGTGATTTTTTTCAGTTGTCAACATGAGCACCGAACAATGGGTAAAGTGACGATCAGTTAGCGTACAGAGTACAAGGTCCGACCAACACGGGCTGAGCGCTTTCATTCCATCGGTTATCGGACGCCATCTTGCAGATTTCCCAAGTATGCGTAGACGGAATATCGCGGTGCTCACAAAATCAGTCCACTTGATAAATGGCGTAGACAACGGTGATCGGATACCCTGAGTCTAAACGGATCTTCGGCAAAAATGAATCAGGTCCCGGATCCACGGAACAACTGAAAGCACACGCGTATCGCAAATCTTTCCATCAATTGACAGTCAGATGTTGCAATGCCATAAACGACGAAAATTGGCGAATTAACAATGTCCTTCGTTACCTTTATGGAAATCTAGTCCGGAGGGTTATCACATGTACGTGAAACGACCAACAGTCTCGAGTGACCTGCCAGCGTCAACAAAGATAGGTTCACGGTCAACCCAATCTTGTAACAAAGCCTTACACTTTCAAGGTATAAAGTACATACGGCAGAGATCAGCCACATACTTCAACCGTTCCAGCGTGATTTACATGTTACCTGCAAAATAACCTAATACGACAATGTCACCCGCATACTCAATACCAGTCAGCTTATTGTCTGGCAGAGGCCCACACTGCGAGCGCTCCCTCCAGAACATCATGTGTCGCGAAGTTGGGGACAGATGAGGACTGAACACTTACGTCGAACGCAAATTGAAGAGAACACTTTAGATAGCCGCTGGTAAACACGCATTTTGTATCCAAAATGGGCATAGCAAGGCTTCAGTAAAACCTATATACATCACCAACATGCACTCCAGATGAAGACGGCCTAGAGAATGTCAAGCAACCGTCTGAAAAATAATCTTCAGGTCCAAAAATACCATGACCGTTGGTTGAGAAGAAAATTCCAGATGTTCCAGCATCTGATGCGAAGCAAAGACTTGATTGATACACTCGCGCCCATGTCGGAAACCTGCCTGTTTTTCTCGTGTCCGTATGTCAGAAGGCGCCACGTGGGGATACCCGTGAGCATCATGGATGAATGGAGACAATATCAATATTTTTGTGGTCATCACGTGATTTTCTGGTGAGTGTTCTGAAGATTGGAATGATGAGTGATAAGCTCCAATCGCTAAGAACCTCAATGATCTCCAGACTGAAACGAACGAGTGTGGTCAATTCGGAGAATAGGCACTTCCCATCATTTTTGAAAAGTGCTGCTGAAAGAAGGTAGGATCAAGAGTTTTAGTTGGTTTTAAAGATTTCAGTTGCAAAGCCATTTGGCTTTACAGGGAGAATCGTCAGAAATATTATAACTGTGCACAAGATCGGCATCGCTCACAGCACTATCCAGAACTATAGAATGTAAGCTGCACCAAAATCAAAACCTGGCTGATCCCTGATATCCATTATCCGAAAGCCAAGAAAACGCAGCTTTGCTCGAGCCACGAAATCTTCACCCACTCGTATTGTACTAGAACGACCGACTGTGTTTAAGAAAGATATGTTGGCTGCTTACAAGCTTTGACCATATTTTTGTGCTCCAGTATTTTCAAACATTCTGTAGTGCCGAGTACCAAAGGTATGAGCAATTGGAAAAGAAAACAGCCCCGGTGATTGATAACGTAATATTATCGTTATGTGTGACGAAGGTTTGGGACAGAATTAGGGCCAGCGGATTCTGTGAACCTGCTATGAAGTTAAATAACATCATGGTGCAGACCACCCCTCACATTCCCGGTTTTCCGTGCACTCTTAAGGAACCGCACCTGCGCCTTCTTGAAGTCACGATAACATCTTAGGATACAGCGGCCCACAATCAACGCGTCCGTCGTTTGGGTCGTTCATTCGTTGGAATAATATCTATCCACTCAGATTGGTCAAGAGACGAAGGTGTGGAACCAATGTCGAACTATTCCAGTCATGTAGGTCACTTTATAGTTTTTCGCTCTTCCGTCAAGCAACGAAGGGGTTGTAGTGACTAGCGGTCGTATGGCTTCTCTAAGGATCCCGGCTTGTTTGTTCTGTACGCATGATTCTGTGTACGCCTGCTATAGGAGGCTTGATATGAATTCAGTGCCACTTCCTTCAATCATGCAATGGTTGCTTACCCTTTTCCCAACGACTCATCTACGACTCTATTCCATTCTTCAAGGTCTTTAGCCAGAACCTTTTCGAGCGCGGTTTAACGCGCTCTCTTGGTTGCTGCCGTTGGTCCCAGACTAGGCTAGAGCTAACTACTTATCATATTTCCAAACATTGCTGGAAAAATACGGTTTGTTTCCAAACCCCACTGCGTTCTCTAGTTCGATGCCTGTTGGGACTACGTTTCGATTGCTCTTCAGGAAAGGCGTTTTAAATTGTTAGTGGACGAGGGTCTAGCGCATACCCACTTGTCCACTACAGGGTCCTAGGCTACCTCAACAGTACCCGAAATGTTCCGCCCGAGATGCAGTAAGCAGAGGGTGCAAAAAACTTTGAAAGGATGCATTCAGTATATCGGAATCAAAAGCCCTGCTTCCTCATTACTCACCCACTTATTCCAACTACCACGTCAGCTGTTGCTCTCGACTACAGTTTCTATGTTATGGTTGACCTCGAAAGTAATAGAACCCACTTCCAAACCATGGCACACCGGAAGTTCCGAAAGTAACATGATGTGCCCTGTAGCACTTTCAAACAAGTGAAACGTATACGTCCTGCTTGAAATCCATCAACTACACGGAAAGCCGATAGTCATCGTATCTTCAGACATCAGAAGAGCCTTTGGTTCCATTGACAGAGCTGCACCAGTTTGATATCAAACTGGACAACCTCAGTGTTCTCAACAATATTAGGTGAACAACTACGAACGTACACAAGAGTGACACCAACAGACTTACTCAGACTCATATTGCACAGAGGTTTTTGGCATAATTCAAGCCTGCAGTCACATGGAAGCCGTTATAAAAGGTTGAGTAGCCTGTTTCAAATCCAGACAGTACAATTTTTGGACTGAGAACACTGGGAAGTAACACAACTTCAACGGACAAACCGCTTCCACAAAACGACCGCAACCAAGCAGCCGCCAAACAATCGAACCAATCACACCAAAACCGCTGTTCGTACAACGACCTTCAGTTCAATGGACCGCTTCAATTTCGGCTTCAAATTGAATTCACTGGTTTCACTGGTTTCTTGCGGAGCTGGAAGTATAAAACTTGTGTAGTATCCCCGCCTCGAGATATTCCGGTAAGGGTCAGTAGTACGGAGTTTGTGGTTCCACAACAGATTCTATCTCGGTTTGGTTGTTGTCCGTCCGCACCGATCACGTGAACTGCTGAAATGGTGAGAGTATGTGAGGTGTGTTGAGTGCTGAAGCAGCTAGCAGCAGTCGGGCACCTAGGGAGGTTGCACCGTTTTGTTGTATAACAATGGAAAGGAAGACTATACGGAGGAGGTGGGGAGAAATGAGAAAAGACGAGAGAGGAAGGAAATGACAACAATGAAGGTACATGGGGTTATACGTGTCCGACTGCCAACGGCCATCTTGGTATAATCCAGTCATCTAGTTGCCTCTTGAATGCATCAGCTGACGTTGCCATGACAATCGTCGCCGGGAGTGCGTTCCACGTCGAACAGACTCGGACAGCAAAACTATGCCGTCTGCATAAAAGGCTACTACGTGGTATAGAGACCTTGTACTTATGGCCCCTGAGATTCACTGTATCGGCGAGTGTAAAAGGCTTCTTGTTGGGCTTACCCGGGAAGCATAGGATTTCGTATGTTGATATAAGGTTGTCCCTCAGAGGTCTGTAGGCTAGGGAGAATAAATCCAACTTTGACAGGCAGTCTTAATACGACAAGGAAAATGGACCTTCAACCCTCTCAGTGACCCATCTCTGGATAGCCTCTGGAGCAGTGACGTCTTTCTTCCAGTTCGGCGCTCATGCCTGAATGTTTACTTCCAGCAGTGGCCTCACCAATGTGCTGTAGATATGTGAGAATCTGTCAACTGGGAAATTCCCAAGACTGCTACGAATCACAGCTAATCTGCTGCTTCCTTTCGTTACCAATAGCATAACGTTGGTACTAGGGAAGAGGCGTGATGTAACGACGGTACCTAGGTCGCGCTCCTGGTGGACGGTAGCTAGGGTAGCATCACCGATGCGATACGTTCTAATGCTGAGATGACGAGTGTGCA
>LOND01000630.1:112695-138348 GCA_014220965.1 Paragonimus kellicotti | reverse complement strand
GGTCTCGACCGATGCATCGTCGACGAAGCAGCTGGCGCATCAGTTGATCTGGTCACATTTCGTCCAAACATGTATGTGGAATATATATATATATATATATATATATATATATATTGGTGGAACAGATAATAGAAGATACAGATGAATACGACAAAGGTGACCTACCTCGTGCAACTCGGCTCACTGCCAGAGGCGGATTGTGTCCACATTTCTGCGCACGGGAACCAAATCTCTTACAATAGATGCAATTTCTCGCGAGGGACTAGGCTGGGGGAATTTCGGGCAGCAAAACAAATTGGTTCTGACACTGAAGGGGTATCGGGCGCGCAATTTGTATGCGTTGGTGACCGTGAACTCCCCGTCAAAAAAATCGGACAGAGATCATGAAACCTTACCTGTGAACACCATTCGACTCACAACACGAAACAAACACCCGTTACCGTACGTCAAGAACATTGCCATCAAACAGCCTTTTTGTACTAAACACATAAAGGACATCACTTGCTCATTTGACGCAGCCCTTGTGACAGTCGAATGAATTTGGCACCAGCTCTTGTTTACCGATGAGTAGTCGTGTTGTATAACGTCGAGTGTTTCAACCACCAATCGAGAGGCAGCGAGATTTGATCTGGTATAACCCAAATTCGGAACGGGAAGCAATTGTTTCCAAATAATGAGGGAAATTGTAAACTTATTAGAAAGAACTAGTATGCAGAATCGTCACAGCACTAACTGGGATACACAATCACTTTCTGGAACCGCCCCCAAGCAGCAGTAGCAGAGTTGAACGTTGACTTGGCAAGTGACACTCCTCAACCTTATTCAAGGAAGTTACAAGACTTCTCAAAACGTGAGGTTGCACTACTGCTTGGACGCAGCACAATTTTTTCCCACTGCAGAAGAATTTGTTGAACAACACGTAGTCAACTGTTACGTGTCTGAACCTTCTGGTTGGTTAGAACGAACAACGCACTGAAATAACGTGGGTTATTGAATGCAACACCCTCCGAAAAAGCAAGCTGATTAATCGAGCCATCAGGCACACAAACAGTTATGCAGGCTTACTGATGCAGAACACAACAGCTGGATACCGACAGCCTAAAACACAGCTATTCACATTCAAGGGCAAAGAGCAGAAGCTGAGTAGCCTTGAACGGTCTTGGATAAGACGCAACAGCATCTAAATTAAGTGATGGCATGTTGTGTGCACAAAAAATTAGCACTGAACCCTTGATTCGTATCGTCCAACCCACAGATATGGAGAGTATGCGGCGTCTACTCGCTCAGTCACAGTTCTATCAAGTAAAAAGGATGCGCCAGTTGATCTCGTTGATGTTACCACGCGTATTAGTCGATATAACCAGTAATGACAGGCAACCTGATGAGACGTAAAACATTTCGTCTGAGACAACCTGCGGATGATAAAGGCAAAAAACAACGGTAAACGAACTCAGCTCGCCTTAGAAGTCTTCGTTATCAGCCACAACGGCAAAATAACCAGACTTTTGGGTCCGTTCAGTTCGGCAGACCCAATAATCTACCACTGATTCAGTCAACTAGTAATCAATACAATCGAGAGTCGGGTAGGTGTATCTGTCGGTTTCGATGAGAACTCGCAAACCCTCTCTCAAAAATACTTCCCAGTTTAACCGAGCTTCTTGTAATTACCGGTTACTAACATGAATTGTAAATTGTTGGCTGCAAATGGATTTAGACAAAAACCAAAAAGGATATTTTCCGAGCAGATTGGGCACAGAAGGGGTCCCGAGGGTAAATCCGATGACGGCAGGTTAAAACGATGCACATACAGCTGACGAGCCAAACATGCGGCCTGTTTGGCCATGGTTCCGATCGTGGGCAAGAGACAACGAGGTGAAGGTCCGGGCATTGCTTTGGTGGAGCAAGGCAGGGCAAACGAGTCCCTGTCGATGGAATTGTCGTTCAACCAGTCAAGCACAACAGTGGCCATGCGAATAACCAATATGCAATCTACCAGGGGGGAATTAGCACGTACATTTCAACACGCAACAACGAAAAAAAATAATTGTCCAATAAAACAAAACTCGGTTGTTTAATAAAAACAGACTGGACAACGGATTTCGCGTATAGTGATGAGCTAACTGGTTCAAACGCGGAATACAATCCCAAAATACCGTCACATCTAGAATGAGATCTCCACCAGTTACAGCTCGTGTAACATTAAAAATCGAATCAGCATTGGAATCGATATAACTGCGTTAAACGTGATAGGACTGGTGATCGGATGACGAGCGCCACTAATGCCTGAGTTCAGCGACATGGAACGATAGGGCAAATAAGAAAGTAATGTGGAAAACTAGACATGCAAGAATCATGGGGGTGTCGGTTTAGCATTCCTTATTTTTGTTAGGTTTTCAGGGTGAGGTTTTCCAACGTTGAATCGACATGAGGGTCAATCGAAACGGTTGTGAACCGTTTGTCCACTTTATCCATAAACAATGCTACTTATGGTGTCTACGTTACACTATAAAGCCCGTTCATTATGAGGGGGAATTATTCTAAAAAGCGATTCTTTCAAAATCGGCGGAATTACGTGTGTAACCATTTGCGCGCTCGCCAATTGTTCACAAGACGTGTTCACACCATTGTCTTGAAACGGCTATGCTCACCGTAAAACGAAGAATGTTGTCAACTATGCAAGAACATCCACAAAATTGTGGATGTCGGTTGGTTAACTAAGTCCTATGTATTCGTGTTGTCCAAACCAAAAAAGTGGCACTTCTTGTTATGTTACATTCAGTATCACAGAAGGGGACGATGCCGCATTCCGTTTGGTGCAATCTTCCAAAGAATGTGCAGCCCCATCGGTCGAGGTGTTCGTTTACCATCGGTTCTATTCAGTCCGAAAATACCGTACATATTTGTACTGCTATTCTGCAGCAGACGGCAGGGCACTACTGCAAACTGAATATCGGAAATGTCAGTCGACAGTTAACAATCCCCGAGTCTCTCGAGCTCATAACGCTTCCATCTCGTGTACAACTGGTGTGAATATATTGATACAAGCCACATGATTAAATTAGGTTATTTCGTCTCAACAAGCATCAGTCCATTATAGAACACGCTTCGCGTGCCAAAGCCGTACAACAAGTGCCTATATATATATATATATCTGTCTCTTATATATATATATATAAACGTGCGAGTCCTACGTACATCAAGAAAACTAGCCAAGAAGGTGTATTGCAAGCAATTTAACTGACTTCTCACATTCACTTCGAGAAGATCAAATGAAGTTGGCTAGCCGAATGGCACCGACTGACAAAACGCAGACGTGAAAGAATCAATGTTGTTCGGTCAAAGGTCAAATACTCACCAACCGCTTGACGTTGGACGGAACTCTCCAGGAAGAGACGGAAACATCGATCGATATTTCTGTCTCTGATCAGATCATCCAAATAAGTTTGCCATGTTGAAGCGCGCTCCTATAGGAGACGAAGAAGTTTCTAGTTGAAGTATCGACAAAACTTGATCGAAAGGAAGTCAACATAAAGTTCAGAGCATGCATTAGGAACGAATATGGAAATAAAGACAGCTGAGAAATGCGCATCAAAAGCGACTAGCTTTCCGAGGTAATTACTTGTTAAATGAACTATTTCTAGAGCGGACTCACCATCCCAAAAGTGAAATACAGTCTTCTCAATCGTCAGACATCTACCTGGAGCCAAATGATCATTCCAGAAACCATCAGAAAGACAAAGGAACACACCTTGCAACTCTTCGAGAAGTAACAAATCAAACACATCAGTTCATCCGTCTGTGGTACGTTTGTGCTAACGCTGAGGCTACCTTGATAAGTAAGCGATTAGCCGAAATGAGCGTGCTTAGGTAACCGATATCCACTGTTGAATTTATTGGAGTATGGTTGTGTCTCGTAACACCGTCAGTCCATTTTGTTCTGATAAATGTCTTCTATAAAAATTTACATGGGCATGTGCGTTCAGATTGTACAAAATGTTATGCCGGTTCACATCACACGATTTACGACTTTGGACTTCATTGCCGAAATTTTGAAGAGAAGCAGATGATTCAAATTGCCTACGTCGTTCGGTCTACGCAGCTGCCTAACACGTTTCTCAAAGATGCTCATCAGAGTCTCATGGAACCATGCCACGAAGTGATCTTCACAACTAGGAAAATGGTTTCCGTTTACCATAAAGTGCGTGTGGTCCTATGTACACGCGCCATTTCGTCATGTAGTTAAGCAAAATAGGGTCTAACTTATTGAGTGTCTAACACATGTTTGCTTTTCTTTTCCGTTCCGCAAAATTTTTGTGAGGCCTCATTCTTTGGAATCCACTTCCATAGTGTCCGCACTACACACTCTCATCCGGGGTGGTTTATGTAGGGTTGATAAGCTAACAGCAACTTTTAAACGCTAATATTGTGTTCTAAAGATGACAACAATAGCGTGAACCTAAACGATAACCGAAACCCTAGTTTTAGAAATCACAGTCACAAAAGATAGCTGGCATTCCATAGATGGATCCGCCAGCCTTTGTGGCACCACATAACAGGTTGCTTGCTCCAGAATACATCGAACCGATCAGTCAGTCGTACGTATGGACACAACGATTACTAACCTTCATCTCCTGATTTGCATCGGCAGTCAAAAGCTTCAAGAGTAATCTGGAATGAGGAAAAATTATATGCAACACATATCATCCACATTGGATATAAAATTAGGCTATCACAATGACGAAATCGTTTCATTTTACTGATAGCCAATACTCATTATCTTAGTACAGCGTCTATTAACATGGCCATAACATCATGTGTTTACTTTTAACGGTGGATCCACCGCAGCCCTTCAATCCATACGGAATTAAAGCAGATAAGTCCCAAGTTGTGGGAGGTCGCTAACCAATGAAATTACCCACAAGCCCATTTTCTTACTAGATAAATGTAAACCAACCTGTACAGTTGTAGAGAGGATAATGGTTGCTCCAACCAAGAAGAAGGCAATGGGTGTTCTGAAGAAACATGGCTGGTAAATTCTAGGCGCTTCAGACATTCTGCTCGGATATCAATCCTATCTTCATCGGGTTGCAAATTTAGCCAACGTTGGTACAACTGTTGAAGAGCATCAAATTTGCGGTTAAGCGGCAGCTTCGGTGTAAAAAGCAATTCCAGCAGTTGCTCATTTGTCCAGAATGACAAAAATCGAACCTAAGTTTAAGGTGAACACGACACAAGTGTGAACCCACCTGAGGAACATAGACGCATTGTCGAAGTTGCCGCGTGTTGTCCAAATAGTTGACAGGACTGACCGAAAAAGGAAAACAACTGTCATTTCGTCGAAACAGTTAAGAATTGAAAGTTATACCCTCATAGAGCAATGAACAAAAAAAGTCTCCAGGAGTTTACTTACGAGTGAATAGTAAACAGGTGACATTTAAGAAATACACAAGAAGTTAGCAGGTAAACTCTCAGACTACCAATGCCCACATCTTGCAGATGACCCATCAATCAAAGCTTCATTCCAATGGGGCCTTCCCGACAGACATAACTAGGACAAGCAGCACGGAAAAATACATCTTATTGGCACATAATGGTTCTGCACCCCTATCAAGGTCACACCAAAAGTCAGAGAAAGTATACCAATGCTTGCATACAAGAACAACTGAACAGGTAAAACTCGCCAAAAATACCATACAGAAACAAAACAGAGGGCCGGTGTAACGCTCGTGTTCTTCGTCACAGGCAAACAGTCTAATAATAAAGTTTATCCTCAAAAGTGTGCTTTTTACTTGTACAATCCAACGTTATGTAAGACCCTCTTTGAATCAGAGTTCTGCAGGTAACTAAACGTTGAGGTACGCCCATGCTCACGCGCAAAACAACTCTTGTGTGAAGCCACGTTACTAACAGTAGTTATCTTTCAGAGAAAAGATTATTGCAATGCACTACCAGTGTGTTATTTAGTCACCTGTCGACAGAGCTATGGTGACAGTGCAGAGCAACTAATCATCACTTCCTTAAGTTCTACATTTTCAATGACAAGAAAACGTGAAATTTGTTGCTCCCCTGTAGACCGCAAAAAAATTAACTTCCAGCGATCTGATTTATCTTTTTAAAATATAACAGTAACCTATTCCTTCGCTTTTCCACACGAATTGCAGTGTTGGTCATCAAACCCTGAAACCATGGTCCAATCAACTCACTGTCTTCGTCCACGCGTGTGACTGATCTTGACACATCACGTATCATACGAGATAGACTGTGGTCAAATGCGAAGCGGAACAGTTTGTTGAGTGTTAAAATGGCTTGAGTTCACAGGAAACGATACAGGATAAGAGGTACGTTTTGTAACTAAGGCAGAACTCTCCAAATGGCTATCGGTAAGGAAAGGAATGCGTGACGTATGATCACTAAACTGTACTGAACGACAAGTATGTACCTCTTACACATGACGCAAGTTGACTCCTACTAATTACTCCATGTCCATGAACTCGTGGTAGTACACTGGTAAAACAATGGACGAATATCACACACACAGCTCTTGTCGAGATTTAGGCGGCCTAATTAGCCGCGTATGATCTGGTATATCGCATGGCAGAGAATACCCGGTAGTATGAAGTTCGAACTCTGAATTTGCGTTCATCATAACCACTCGCTAGTGAAGGTACAGTAGTTCCAACCAAGTGTTCAAAGTGCTATGGCAGATTTCGCGTTGAAAAACTGATAAATGTCTTCTGTCAATGACACATAACAGTTTCAAAACTGTTGCAGATAACGTTTAAAAACGCATTTTAAAATTTTTGTGTCGAAAAATAATACGGCAAAGAAAAGCTGCTGCTCATGCATTACGGACAGTCATAACCAGAATCCGGTCCGGTCATAAGAATAGCTATCGGCTGACACGGAAAATGTGCAGCAGAATATAGAATACTAGAGAAATCCAAGACGGTATAACGCTTAATGTTGGTGGTCAACATGCAGTTGATAGAACTTCCATATTTAATAATATTACCAGACGTTCAAGTAACCGATATGAATCATACACAGAAAAACCAAACATGGGAAGCTAGTGAATCAAGGAACGTACTTTTCAACGAAACAGATGTACGCCCCATTGGAGGATACACTCAATCCATGAAATTCCCAATGAAGCTGCTCGGGATTCGGACATGAGGCATGAGTCCAAATAATATTCCAGTGGAAGGGCGCTAACAACAAATATTCCAAAAGAGGAGAACAAAAACTTTTGCGTACTTGGAAACATGTGCATACTGGTGTCACATTCTATCCGAATAACGAATTCACACGGATATATCCAAGTGTGCCGAGCTATTTCGAATGTCTCCATTAACACCGAGACAGCCTGACAGTGAGCACTTTATGATATAGTGTTGTGAACGGTAGAGATAGTGGAAATCCAAATCTGTGGCTTCAATTTGGCAAGTCCAAGGTGATTAAACAAACAGACTTGGTAACGAGCCTAGAGGTGACAATATAATAGATGCAGGACAACAGCTCATCCCTATTAACACAAAATACGAGGAAAGTAAGGCAACTAGATTTAGAGGATGTAAACGTTTTGCGATGCTCGCTCTCGTTGCCTAACGGGTTCAAATGAGAACGAAAACCGGATCTGGAGTGTTGGTTTCAGAGTGAACAGCGAAATACATTTAGATCGATTAAAATGCCGATCTTCAAGGTCGCTACCAACACACATTGAACATACGATGGATCGAGTCAATCAGTTAAGAAAGGATCAAATTGGAAGGGACCAACCACAATACAATGGCAACTGGCCACCTAGACTTACCAACTTTACCATGTATAGGTGGAGCACTTAACGAATATCGCTGTCCAGCTTAGTATCACAGTTTCGTATGCCACGAGTTTACATTTTGTACCCAGATCTATGGGCTCATGTCTATATCTATTAGGTTATTGATTCGTACTTATCGCGCATTTACAGCTTTATAGAAATACTAACAAAATTGTCCTCCCAGAAGGCGTTGCTTTTGGTACGTCTTCTGATTGTGCGTGTACAGTAGCTTTCAAGTGAACATCAGTGGATGGTCTACAGCATGCAAATTATCGACGTGCATAGCTGCTATTCAATTCATACTCGGAGCTATATCCGGTACCGGTTTTACCCACCAGAACGAGAGTAATGAAACACATACAGCTGAGTTCTTTTAGGGAGTAATGTGATGTGCTTAACGAATGATTCGATTTCGACTTGTTCGTATATCTATGAGATATGTCACTAGAATGTCCCATGAGTGCGTGATACAACTTCAAAAATGTAACGAGCCACACGTAATCTGCGAATAAACATATACTGTACGGAACACCTAGAATGAGTTGAAATCAAAACAAACTTCCAGGGTTTTTTGTAGGTGCTTAGTTTGTAGGGATGGGCAAATAACCGTACAGAAAGTACGACACTTCTCTGAAATGCAAGAACATAAGCCCGACAAACAGAGAGAGGGAAAAAGTTAGAAGCAGGAAAATAAGACAGGCAGGTATGAACAAGAAAAACAAGTTTTTTTAATCGATGGAGACAAACTACTAACTACACCAGAAGTACTTACGTTTTTCGGCGTTTTCCAAATTCAGCCTTGCAAGATATCCATCAAGTGTTGTGATGTAAACCACTTTACCTTCAAGATAAACGCCTGCAATTGTGGAATGAAGCAAAAAATCACTCGGGTCGGGCATACGGTAACGAAACGCTTTAACAATCACCCTAACCGTTTCTGTGGTCTATTGCCACAGTGCTTTCGCTCAAAAACTGCTTCAGCATAGATGAAAAGGGGTGGACGAACTCCTACGTGGATCAACGTGACGATAACGAAAGGAATGAGTGGTTTTCAATGTGTTTATCAGACTTTACATCAGAAACAGTGTGTAGACAGGTGGCACGTTGAGTCACACGTAGGTTGTTCAAAGGTAGATGGCAGAGTATTCACGGTGGCCGGGTTCGAACTTGGCTGATAATCAGCGAACAGCTCAAAGAATGGGGTATTCGCAAATGAATAATAGAAAAATCGTCTTTATAGGACGAATTAATGCTAACACAACATTTGAAAACTTCTGAAATTACCGCATAGTAAACGTCATACTGGTCTTCCACGCACGGATTGTGACAGATACTTTAGAATCCCAATCCCTCGAGATGTACAAAACACGGAGGATTGCGGAGTAAAGCCCCTATGTCGGCTAACATAACCTTCGGATGAATTACAATTAACGCGATCTCTATACGAAAAACAACACCTTTTGAAGAAAATAACACAGCGACTAAGACATACAAGCGATTTTTTACATTAAAAGAGAATGAGGAGACTGTTGTTACCATTTGACATGAAATACCTCGTGATGTCTTGATAGTTATAGAATTAAGGCACTCAATTTGCTTTAGGTTTCCAGTGGTGCGATGAGGTAGTCAGGAGAGCCAAAAATTTAACAGGAAGTACCAAGACCTAGCTCTAATCTATAATCACGGCTTTCAGTCAACTCAAAGGCTACAACACCGGCTCTTTCAAACGCAATGCGTTCAGTACGTCCGGTCCAAATTAGTTAGTTTAAATGTGAAAAACTGGGAAAATAAAAGTGAACCTTCAAGTCGCCATTACTGATTTGGAGAAATAACAAAAACAATCATCGTTGGACGATCTACTTTTTTGCCACTGGTTGTCTTTAGGCACCACATGAGAGCACCTACTTCTGTCACTGCAAAGTTTCTTTAAGTTTACACGAATCTGCTCATGACAAGAAAATACTACTGAATACTGTGAGAATCAAACGTAACAATTAGCAGTCATTACGTGATGTCCACTAACCTGTAATACAGCCGTGAGATTCATCCGGTTTGGTCAGATAGTCATAGACTACCTGATAGGTAGGTGCAATCACTCCGGACAGTCGACGCACAGTGTTCTCGCGGACAATTACTTTGACCTGTGAGACCAGCAGATGGCGGCCGTAGCCTAGGCAAAGCAGTCCATCGGACATTGACCAAGCACAAGCCAGCACTGGAGTGTGCATAATAGGATATGTGCAAAAAGATAGTTTGTGCGACTAGGAGGCAGAAGAGGGAAGAGAAAGAAAACAATGATGGTAACGAACTGAAAATAGATCAGACGCACGAACGCACATGCATACACATATACAAATATACACACAAACAAGACAGTTTGGCCAAAATCCCGAAAACAACGTAACGATCATTCGTGTTACTAATTAACGAAGTAGTCACGCAACATAAAGTGACCGGGAAGTACACCCGCAATGCTTGTTGACATTTAAATGGGCAATCTGTCTGAGTAGTCCATTATGACACCAAATACTGAGGAGATCCAGATCGGGAAGTATCCCTCTAAAAGCATAACGCATGAGATGACCATCACTGTGCTCGTACTTTTACCATTCTATGGGTTTATTTTGTTTCAAACTTCTGCTGTTCACTCACTTCGCTGTGTAGTTCGAGAAACACAACGAACAACGAAGGTGAAAGTGGACAGGCAAGGCCGGTGAATCAAATCACATTAAGGAACATAAAGTCACTGGCATTCAGTCTATAGTAAAATACGCATACAACTAATCTACTGGTGTTCAAACGGCATACTTACTAGCTGTATCCAGAAGGAACCTTCTGAAGAAAAATGAAGATCGTACACTACGCCAACGACGGAGCCGTCAGAAAGGACGAGCACTAAAATGGCTAGTAAAAACCAGGAAGAAATGAAATAGTTAGTTGCAGAATTTTGAAAAATGAGCTCAGGAATAGTCGTCTAAAATTAGTATGGTTAGAAAGTTCACGAATCTATAAAATATTCAAGATCTCAATCTGAAATGTTCAAAAACAAGCCCGAACATCATCTCAACTCACATTTATAAAGATGAGAGTCAACCGTACAAAGTAACACACTTTGAATACCAGTAGAAAAACAAGGCCTTTCTCAGCGTGTTTCTCACAGATGCGTTGAGAAAATATACCATTATTATTATTATTATTATTATTATTATTATTATTATTATTATTATTATTATTATTATTTCCATTACTGACCTTGAATGGAGGTTTTTGCTGAAGCACGCATCAAACTACATTATTTTCATTTTAAAAAGTCCAACAATGCCGAGAGTGAAAAACAGATTTCTGGCATAAACTTAAACAGAAAATGTGTAAGATTTAACACAACACTTCAGTTTGCAGTGTTCCTAATTGGACTGATCAAATTGATCTGCGGCATGCACTTTCCATTTTGCACATTGATTCAATGCTTTCGACTTTGTTATGTGGCCGAGTTCAGCAGGTTTATCAGCTTCTAACGTGCTGCATTAGCCGAACTTTTCAAGCACACCACTTCACTTTATCGACTCGATTTTTGTGCCAATCTTTTCTCTGTCTCAGCGTGGTTGGTTTGAGAAATAACCTAACTGGGGGGAGGGGGTAATAATGAATACAATTTTGAAAATCAGCAAATCAGAAAGAATGATCATGTCATCGGATAAGTCTTGTTTTTGGAACAACAGGGTTTCCTTTACCACTCGGACTGTTCCACAAAGGATGGCTAATGTATTACCTAGGTCACTGCAACCTACGTCATTTATCTCTTCTACTGGGGATACGGTGAACCTAGGCTGCATCTATGATAATCTGCGGACTAGGGTGAACTGAACGGACGTCTTTATCTGAATCATAGGGAAAACTGTTTGATAAATTCTCTACCTTAAACTCCGTAGGAAGCCTTGGTCGTGAATATGCACTTCATCACAGCACATCTGGTAAAACTTTTTCAAATGTAATATTTGTACTCTGAAATTTTCTCATCTAACGATCGGTGAACTAACATTTTCTCTGCGTTTTAAAACCAGACAATGAGAAAACAACTGGATAAGTCAGCTGTTGACTTTGTGATGTTTGCAATTAGCTGCCATCTTTTATAATTAAATCATATACATGTGTGTAAAGCTTTTTATTAACTTCATTTGTATCTCTGTTTAAAGTGCATTCATCAATTTTGAACTTGACTGGTTACCGTAACAAGAAACGGGAATTTGCGCGCGCCGTCTCTGTTCTGACTTTTTGCTGAAATTTTGATCGATAAATTAATTATACGCCGGAATATTTAGGCTCCGTGTTTCTACCGGCCTTCCGACGTCTAACGTTTTGCTTTCTACGTCGCGTGTGAAATGATTCACTTTTGTATATGGTGACCACTTCAGCACAACGCGCTGCAACTTGTCTATGATCCGCCGCATTTTCATCAATACGGCTTTCGTTTCCATTGGTACGTATACTCATTGTTATCGTTTTAGCTTTCTGGTGTTGTCATACCCTTGATCGTTTGTCACTTGGCTAACTAGGCCACTGCGACTTTCGTTCGAAAGAACTTTTTCAACTGCCTTAATGCCATGCCGATGCAAATCGAGTGAGATACGTGTGGTATCTATCCGCTTCCGCAAACGTATATGGGTTCGTACAATCTGACACAACCGAAATTGATGGAAATATACCATGTTAAGGAAGCATTAGTGTCCAGCAAGCGTAAAAAGTTGCGTTAAACAAAGAAGAATGACTTACCATGTGTTGCATCAAGGTCACAAAACTTTAGAAACACGGCTTTTTTCTTATCCGACTGGAGTTCAGACTTCCGCATGACCGCATAAGAGTAATCAACGTAGACAAGAAATAGAGAGGATCTGAAAGAAAGATGTAAATGATTCAGTTACAAATGGGGTTTTATGTACTAGGCATAAAGGAATACAACCTGAACCTCTGAAGGTCGCCACAGAAACGGACGTTCCAGCGTTTGAAAATCAGCCTCCCCGAAGCGATGACCCAGCCAACTAGTTACCAAAAGTAGGTTGGTTAAACCAACGACAAGCTGGGTGCCCAAGCCCCCGTAGCTTAGTTGGTTAGAGCGCCGTACTTATAATGCGGAGGTCGGGAGTTCGAGCCTCCCCGGGGGCAGTGGTTTTGCCAACAGTGGACGTGCATAGATTGCTTCCATAAAAACTCCAGTGAGCGCACGGTCACATTCATTGTAATTGGCCGGCTGGACACAAAGGCCTCACTCACACGCCCACTGGCCTTAATCGTGCAGCGCGAGCCACTCGCGGTGATGGTAAAACGCAGGCGTCATTTGGCTTCGGTCGCGGTGACAAGCTAGTCCGTTTTGGACGCCATCAATCAATGGTCAAAACCATCATGCTACAGAAAAAGATAGCGTTGTCGTAACAGCTTAACTGTTGGTGTTGTTCTCATAATGGTTCCAAACTCAAATACCGTCAAAACAACAAATTTCATACATTTAAAAAAATCGGATGCGAATGGGGAATATTGCCAATAGAGGATATCAGTGATATTTTTAACTAACATTTGGCTACTTGCAAGTAGTATATAATAATAAAAAGAATCCTGAGCAGATAAATTATGCAGCTAAATCAATGGTGTTTACAAGAAATAGCTAAATGGTTTAGGAAAAGTTCCAGATTCAAACGTAACTTTCGGTCTTTAAATCCATACTGAACTTGGTCTCGATGCATCTGAGGTCTCCGCTACCCGGATCTACTGACTTCATTAGACGAGCGTTTTGCTACGACTCCAATAAGCCTCAGGGCGATACCTAGTTAGATAACCTATAGAACCCACAGCGTTTTCCTTGTGGTTAACTGTGCAGCTAATCTAACCGTACTCTAATAGCGTACTGTACGCGGCTTACTGACCATTGCGCACGATGTTTCAGGACTGCACCCATCCCCCATGATCGGCAGTAGAGCCGTCGCATTGTGACCATTCGTCCTCTGGTAGTATCCTTTATCTAAAACACAGTCAATGAATACACATCTATATATATATATATATATATATATAATGTCACTTATCTTGTGGTGTACGTGCCGAACACCCATTCCTGTGGTGGAGTACGGCCAACACCTTACTTCCGACGGGCTATCAACGTTTTGTCCGCTTCCTACACCACCTCCGATCCTCCCGGAATTGTGCTCAATCGTAAATTTTTTGAGAATAAATAGCTTGACAAAAGGCGTACCAATACATGACACTACCAGGAGACGAGTTTCAAATGGTTGTCACCATTACAACCCACACATGTATTACGGAGCGAGACAAATATGTAATTTGATACAAGGGACGGTTTGATTTCTTAAAGAAAGTACCCGTACAAATGGATCACCGTTTTCACACATCGTGACACAAAGTATAACACTGTGACTACTAGTGTCATGTCCTAGCAGGTTCAATGGTTCATTGACACCACAACAGTAATCCATAAAAAATAGTGGCAGCCAACCAGTCGGAAAATATTCTTTACACAATGCTCATAAAAGCGGCCTAACGACAAACTTGTTCTCTCCACTTCGAACGTGAAACGAGGTTTTTTTAGAAGAAAAAAACGTGGAATTTCACTTCGTGAAATAGGCCCATATAACATAGTAATACAAATATAAACATAAATAAACAAAGATATAATAAATACAATAATATAATTAATATAATATACAATAGTGAGCGCTGACAAGAACTATAAACACGTTTTCATGATACAAAAATTTTCAAGCAAACTTTGGGGAGACCTAATGACAATGTTTGCAAGAGATTCATCAGTGGTATTAACGCAGTAACGCCAAGTTTTGTTCGTCATCCACATTAAAAACAGAACGAGTGCTACTGTTCAACGGTAAAGAAAGTCGCATCACGAAGGAGTGTCACAACAACCGAGACTTTGAAAGATCTAACAGAAAGAGACGAATATTATGTTATCACTTTGAACTGAAAATCCGTACCAACTACAGTTTGGAATCTAATTTTTCGATGTATTATCTATCGTCCATTGTTCTTGTTCGGCAAATACCAAGGAATTTTCCACATTAACATTAATAATGAGATACTACATCTAGTCTCAATTTAGCGACCCCTAAACGAGTCACACTCATTTACCTACTATTGGGTTACAGGTCTGATGAGCTTGTAAACATACATGAAAAGTTATACGTAAATCCACTTGACGACTATTGGGGATCAGGTTGAGAGTTAACCAGAATGGAGCATACACAAATATCTGCTGATCCACGTATAGTCATTTCGGTATCTGACGGTTCTCAATATCTTAGCATGCGTTTGAAGATTTTGTTATTTAATATCACATTCCGCCATATATACATTGTCCGCCATGAACGGTTTCTCATTGAAACGTGACAAACTGTCGCTATTGCCGTCGGCTCACTTTTCTTCTAAACAGCCGTTTGCATCAGAATGTTGTCCACGACGGTGTATCCTGTTACATCTAATGTGTACTATCTGATCACTTATTCGTGTCATACAACACACGGATTCGAAATTCAGTTGAAAAGTGAGACATATACGCCGTCCAAAGTTCAATCACGAGCATGCCATGGCTATGATGGGTTGAATGAGACAGTTGTTGAAATTGAAAGCAGGTGTGCACCACATCAATTGCATAACATAATTAGGAGGTTGAGTGTACTGCATGATTCGAGCAGACAGATCCATACAACGGATTGCTGAAGTCCTGTGACCTATGTCAATAATAGGAACATCCAGTAAGGAAACACAAGCGAATGTGGCTGAGCGTTTGCATAAATTAATTTGGTCGTATCAAAAGTGGGGTCAATGACGGAGTACTTAACATGATTATCTCACGAAAGCGTGACCGGAGTTCAAATCCCGACCGTGGCAAGGATACGTACTAAGGACGGGTTCTAACGAGAGTATAATACAACGCTGCTTTTCGAAACAGGCCAACTGAAAAGACTATGGGAATGCGAAAGCAGCAATAAACTGTAAGTGACGTTCAAATTATATGAAATTTATACAGCCAAACTTGAGTGGTTACCAATGAGATGAACGTGACGTCTAAATATCCTGCAAGTCTGAATGGACAAAGTCCATCCCAATTAGTCAAATTAAATCGGGTATTTTCGCGGAAGTTTCAAACGATAATGAGACCGTTTTTCTCGATGAGAATCTTCAATCCACTACTCCTTGAATGATCTTGTTTCTATCTGGACTTGCAACACATATATAGTCTGAACGCGATTCAAAACAATTATCTCCGTGCCATGAGCTAACCTCCTCACCATTCGCCAAGCCAGATTTAAGGTCAACAAAACAGACGCAATAATAAGTAAGGTGGCAGACCTTGAAGCACAGTGACACTTATCCTTAAATAGTTGTTACATTTTTTTAAATAAAAAAGAGGCATTCAACAAAAACTTTTGAAGCTAACGAACACGTGGACATCCGGAAAACTGTAAATCCAACTGTCGGACGATTGGTTTAAGGGAGAATCAATGTCAGGGGAACGAAACAACGGCAAGGAAAAGTGGCGTGCTCCAAACACACTGAAACTCACGGGCCGGTAAGTGGTAAGTTGACACCCCATAGGACGATGGTGCCGGAACGCAACAAGACTGCGAGCAACAGCATCGGTGCGACTGGTTTGCTCAGGTGGTTGAGGGAGGTGCGTCTGCTGGTTGGCGGCAAGCCAACCAGAGCGACGGGTCTGACGTTTTCTAGCTTAAGTGGCTCTTCAACCTGTGGTCGACGAGGGATGTGCGACCAGCTCACGCGGAGGCAATTTACATCTTCGATGGCGTCTAAATAGGGGGCAATCGCATCACAGGTCAAATAGTTCCGATGGTTTTGCTGCTCCCCCTGTACAGTGAGAAAGTTCACATAAAGGCACCCTGTAAAGATAGTACGAGCCAAGATAGCATACAGGACCTGAATATGAAGACAGCCAAGGAAGAAGGACTCAAAACATCCAAAATATCGATAACTCCATCCAAAAAATATGAATGGAACATGACCCCTTCCATAAACATCTACGGGGCTTCAATAAACATGCCGTACAACCACGTATACTTGCATACTGATAAGTCCGATTGGCACAAGAAAACTGCAAAGCTACTGGCAGAAATAAACACACAGGGAGCTAAAACCTGTCAACTCGACGAACACATGCTCCGCTAGTGGCTTCAAGAGCGCCAGAACCCACTAAAAGAGAAAGTCCAAACTGGCAAATAAACAATCACTCGCCTAATACTTTCCAATCACCAGATGTACACAAAACTTGTTATACGGAGAGATGTTGATCAGTCAAAAGGTAATTCAGAAAAGTATGGAACGAATTCAATTGTAACAATTACGGACACATGATATTCAATGTTAGCGGTGAAAGCCACAAACCAGGTATTAGTGAGTGGTGTGTTTTATAAAGTGTGCGCAGAAAGACAACGTGTGTGTTTGTGCGAAGGATCTGTTTGCATGATTCATCATTCACGGCACGCCCGTAACCTTGCCCTTGTCCGTCTGGATTGGGTCACATGACCTTCCTGATTGGACAGTTGATCCTTAACCCGCTTATACCTACGTACTAACATTGTACCGCCTCATTGCACAGTCATTACCGCTTGACGTTGTCTGCGACTTCCGCCATATAATTGTCCTCCTTGCTACAATAACAATTGCGTAAGTGTACCTAAATTCTCCATTACCGATACGACATTGACGTCGCGAGCATGTTTTGTTGCATCCCTCTACTGTTAGTCCAAAGAAACGAGACTGGACTTATTGGTGCGGGCGAATCCAAATGCAGAGAATGCAAGCCCCGTAGGCCCACGTCAGA
The DNA here is from genome assembly GCA_014220965.1 of Paragonimus kellicotti. NCBI lineage: Eukaryota > Metazoa > Platyhelminthes > Trematoda > Plagiorchiida > Troglotrematidae > Paragonimus > Paragonimus kellicotti. The sequence goes on along the minus strand of LOND01000630.1, from coordinate 120,673 downwards.
AAACTGGTGTAATGAACAGGATGGCAAGTGCGTTTGATTTAGAGAAGCGTATTGGCGCTAATTCTGTTAGAATCTGTTGGTAGGTAACGAATCGAACCTTCACAAACAGTCTGTATTACTTACCGTTGGACTAAAGTTCGGCCGCTCATCCAGAACAGAAGGGTAAGCTTTTGCGACCCGTCCTTCCGTTACGTAATATTGTTGCCAAGCTCCGGACAAGTTGATGAGCTAAAATATAGGTGTTCAGGCAAGTGATAAGTATGGGTCCTTAAGAAAAGTGGAACATATGCTAAACGCAACTTCAGCGTCAAACAACTGAAGGATTAAGTATATGAAACTGAGGAACCTCAGCCACAAACAGAAGACAACAGAAGGAAGATAATTAATATTGATAATCATCTGTGCCGTTGCATTGACGCTCAATGTAAGCAATTGATGAGAGCAGATCAAGAGCTTCTGTTGTGTACCTAGACTTGGTGGCCCGACCTACCGTATGGTGTTAATTCGAAAGGTAGCATCGATTAAAGCTTCAGTACTTCCAAATACAAGGCTACCGGATAAACTGAAGAAGCACTTAGATGAAAGTCAGTTGTTTTAATAAAGTTATGTTGTCTTTCTGGCAATGATTCTGACCTTCATAACGCTCGCTGTGGCGGTCTTTCAGCAGAAGAGCTGACACAAACAGGTGAATCAGCTAAGATGGATACTAGTTCATTCTGAAAGCAAGATGAGGATTTATAAGCAACTTGCTAGCTTATCCATCGCTTCGAATAGAGTTCGCGAAGGATATCTGAGAAGATGTATCTGAAGGTTTTCGTAAGCTAGATGCTGAGCTCATTCCTGAAGATAAGCCGGACGACATGCTGCGTGAAGACGATATTTGTTTGCACATGTCCCCAGCAAAATACAGACAGATAATACTGAATAAACTGAGTGATCAGGGTGGTATTCATGGAACACTCTTTGTACTCGAAGTATAGAACCCATTTAGGGCGCGTTTTGCACAGCTGTACTTACTTTACTATGATCGCTTCAAGAGACAAGAATCATACATCAACACGATCAGTGCCATCAGAAACAGGCTCGGTTGTCCGTCCAAGTTAAGGAGCCTGAAACTGTGTGCGCTCCGACATGTTCTACAGTTCAGAAGAACTATCCAGTTGTAACCAAATAGGCCGTAGTAGGCGTAGTGACAATTATGAAAGCATAGTCTACGATGGTAAGCAAAGATACTAGGCATAAGTTGCTCAACTCAATAAGAAAACGTTCGTCAGATTTTGCTGACAAAGAGGTCATAGGCATTAAAACCATATCTGATGAGGTAAAGTTCCTCAAAAAGCACTGCGTCGTGTGCTCAATCATCACAGGGATTCACTGTGACTACTTATCCCATTAGTTGGGTATTCGGCAGGCAGACTTGATTTAAAACACCTTGCGAAGCTAAAAATAGTCTGTTTACATATCCACGGAACAGGATAACCAACATAACAAAAATGTCTATTCTACCATTGAACGATAACCTGACAAACCATGCTGTGTTTGAATTCGAAATCACGTCTTAGGATTATAACAAATGCACAGATGAAACAGACCGTCTACGCGTAGTTGCAAGAGGGTTCATCATCCGAGCTCATGGCTCATACGATTTTATTCCCACAACTGATTGACTCCTACTGTGTACGTTTTGGTTGTGACGTTAAGATAATGGATTGAATGTGAAGGGCACAGAGAATACACGAAAAATATCCAACAATCAATCAATATGAATTCAAACGAATCCAATACTACACACAACTACAGTAGAAAACGTGGACGATGGAGTCCGGGATGTAACTTGCCTCTTCCCATGCGTCTGCACCTTTGGCAGCACAAATGGTCGCCCGACCGTCAAGAGTCACCGCAGCCATGACGCACCTTCATAATGAAAAAATGAAAGTAGTACGATAAGCAACCACGAATGGAAGTGCATACCCCAAAAACAACGGTTGCCACGACAGTAAACCAACGGGCATTGACTCAGTGATCGAACTGAGATACTACACAACACCAACCCCGAATGCAGACCCAGTGTTATAAACAGTATCCCACTGTCTATCGGTCAACTAGTAAAACATGAGGTCTTGCCGCCACAGATGGAGGACTAAGGTGAGCTCGTTAAAAGCATATTAGTCCAGGCCACAAGCCTGCAAAGTTTTCAAACCTGTCGAATCGGACCAATGTATTCGCGTATACACCTATCTGTTCAGTTCTATCTAAGTTGTCTACGTGCTTTTTCAATTATTGGGGAGTGTTTAGCATCTTATGTGGCTGTTATCGTGTTAAATATATACAATGGGAGTTCAATGTGGTTTCTACGTCCTGGTTGTATTTTTCTTATGCGGCAGTTTATAGGCCAGTTATGCAGAGGACAGTGATTTCAGTGTACTTATTTGAAACAGACCGTCATAAGCACAAAGCCACAACGAATGTTCATCCTTATCTGTAAGCGTACTGGTCATCTAATTCAAGCTGGTCAGCAGTTGCCCCATGTACTTGAGCGTTCAAGTCTTCAGTCAGTAGTACAACCGTCGTGATGCTGCACAATACGCAAAAGGTCAGGGAGGTGCTACTAAAATTGATCTTTGACCATGTCTGGACTATCGTCATTAAGAAGATATGTCACAATAACAAACAGAGAGCGTTTGTGATGTCCTTCACCCAAACCCTTAACCTTCGATTCCGACAGCACAAAGCAGTTGTTAACGAATATCCGGTCAAGTAAGCCTTCTCTGTGTATACACCAGTAATAATTCTAACACCCATCTGGTCCACAAGGCTTCAAGACAAGCTCGCATTGCAAAGCAGTCAACGGAGGTTAGAGTTGTAGTACTGTGTGTGAATCCTAAAGTCGTATTTCAATAAAACAACCAATATTGATGGCGAGGGTTTCTATTGTACGTGCAAGAGCTGCCTACCGACTAATCCGTATAGGTGTTAGAACACTGAAAGTGGCAACCTTAGATGGTATACGGGAGACAAGTATATTTCTGAATCAGTCAGACAAATATGTCACCTTGGTGGTTAGCGAACTGGCAATTTCACCATGATTTCCATCGCAAACTGCAAACACGATAAGTCTATGGCGTATATGTGAAAACGAGGCCGGAGTTCATTAAAACGAAGAATCCCTTAATAAACGAGGGGAAATGAGAGATTATTTTGATGAAGTGGAGTTTCACATGCAAACAGTGCTGATCGCTGGCATCTTGGCCAGAGTTACGTCGAAGACACGAGAGGGAATTCATAGTTATTAGGAAACTCACATACTCGTGATTGTCATCAGGAAAGGATACTTCCCGGTTTCCCAGATACAAAAAAAGACCGACCTTACTGCCTCAGCCCGGAACATCCGGTTCGTAAAGAACCTAACCCACAAGGCAACGGAATGAAACATGAAATCAGTAGACCATTGAGGGCCGGGGTCCAGCAGTCCCGTTCGTACAGCCTCCGGAAGAAGTCAATCTATCCAGTGCGTTCAGCGCATCCCGCACGAGATTGTGACAAAACAGCCCAACAGATTGAAACCTCGCCAGTTAAGACGAATCTGGTGTAGTAAATCTGCATATCCAGGAGGCTCAAGACCGACAGGGTTGTTGCGATGTTTACCTCCTGTTGGCGGCGGCCAGTGACAAAATTAGTTCATCCCCCACTTCCCGAATGGGGTTCGGCTGCTGAAAGTGTCCAGTGCACCTTCTGTGCCCGTTAAAGCCAGTGATCACTGAGTGATTCGGATGCATCCCTCGGACATTCTCCAATGTTGGTGGAGACTAAAGATGTCCGCACGCCAAACAGACGATATGACAGACGAACGGCACGCTGTCCGGAAGCCCATGTGTTCCCGCTGGAACATTTGAAACCCTTTTGTGGCAGAGTTCCACAAATCATATCGTAATGTCGTCAGACGGCTTGTGTGGCACTTTGCGAGAGACCCGGCTGCCAACCGCCAATACACCACGTTCATTGTCCGCGACTGCCTATTCACCTTCAGAACCGTACCCATTTTGAAGTCAACCTCATTGAGGGCACCTCTTCAATCCGCAGTCTGGAGACACGCCGGATGGTAGTGATCAGGCCGACGCACTTACCTGAGTGCCGGAACTGTTGTTTTCATGAATAATATAAACTGAAAAATAGAGGACGTCAGCTTTGAGCAGCAAATTGTGGCCAAACCAATGACTCCACGGAACTGACCGTCCAAATCTGTCCACGCCTCGCGGGCTCCAATCCACACAACGCGAACCTTCACGCAGACGTAGAGTATCACGATAAATTTCCTCTAACGGGAAAAGGACAGACCTGTTGGCACATTCCGCGAAGGCTACATCTAAGGAAAAAGTTATGTTGTTGCTCAAATGTGATGATTGCTAACCTGATTCTTTTGGGTCTGAAGTTCCCTCCAAAACAGTGGCTTCTTTCAAATCAACCAAAGCCTCCGTACGCTGTTTCAAGAACACCTGCGTTACATGCGAGGAGATGGAACAGTTCGGTGATTCCGGTATAAATTTCGGACTCTGGAAGCAAAAGAACCATACTAGAGAGAAAGTTAAGGATTTGTAACGAAAGTGTAAAAATCTTGGAACTACAAGTTATCAGATGTTTTGCCCCCGCAAATTTCTTCTGACATAATTTGTACTGGACCGAGATAGATGCAAAGAAAAAGAAAGGTTCACACAAATATACCCAGACGATATGGTCGCACCTATCTTTGACTGGAGTTCACATACTGAAAAAAAATAGAACTACTGATGAGGGCTACCCAACCCGCTGCACAATACGCAAACCACAATTTCCATACATAACAACGTCGCTTAAATTTATAAATTAATAGACATCTGCTTTTTTATTATGTTCCAGAATAGTGTTGCGAAAAACATAATGGTTGCGGACTAAATATCACCACGTTGGTCCCAGAAAATGGAGCACGGAAACAAAGTAAACAGTGAATATCAGGGTTGTTTGTTGACAAAGCAGAGGAACTCGCACATTGTCGGCTGCAACGTAGATACAAGGGTCTTATGGAATAAAGGCAATCTTACGACCAGTCTTATCTCTAAACTATGACATTGGTAAGGTTGTATGAAGGGTAGGCCACCGTACCATCCATACATGTATCATTGTTGATGATGATGATGATGATAAAAAAAAACTCATCAGTGCGCAGTCGGTGCACCGCTTCACTTCAATTGCTTCCACCACTTGGTTAAGACACTTGTGGTTTTTGTTCTACTGGGATTGCCAAACATAACACCACGTCTCAAACTGAGGTCTTAGGTGTGATTGGGCTACGCAAACTCACAACACTGGCTACGAAATACTAGATGACAATCTCAAACCTTTCTGGAAGGAAACCCAGTTATGTAACTCAGCTAGCCAGTTCTGTAACAGAGTGTACAGACTGTTGACTGAAGGAGAATACTTCACCCAAAAGTCGTACGGGCACGAAAGTTAATCGACAAGAAATGGGGCACCTTATCACCCGGTAGAAAAGAAGGAACACCGATTGATAATAACCGTACAAATAAGTCTAGAGTTCGTCTAAAGTTGACATATGGCGAACAAACTCGCGTCCATCGTCAATATCAAACAACATGCAGTGAAACAAATAGGATGATGGTAGTCAAGAGAATACTAATTAACCTTGGCTAAAGTGTGACTCTAAAACCATTATGACATTAGAAGTGTAATAGTCGTGTTACCGCACTATTTGATGTAGCAATGGTAAACCGTGGTAGGTAGAGTGTTTGGACTGTGCACCCAAATTCGTGCCTCATAACCCAATTCCAATGGGTTACGCAGTTGCCACAGCGTGACATTTCACATTTCTGACGTAAAAATACCTGTGGAGAAGTAGATCGATTTTAATTAACGAAACAACTAAATATAGAGGAATGAGTTTAGTCTGAGACCTTGACGTGGTGTGACGGCTTGCGCATCTCGATGACCTATTGGGCTAAACTGGACGGTGTGATCACCACACCGATAGAGTCACTCATACCAGGCAGGCCAATGGGTAGAGGTCTGACAAACCAGTCTCCTGGTCCTCCAGGTTGGGGGTTGGAAGAAGGTTGGCATCTTTTTCCGGAAAAAGTACCAGTTCTGGTACACTGCCACCCAACCGCTGCCTTGCGGTACAGGCTTTTGAGCCAAAGGCTTTGGTTGAGAACCCTAATCGTTCTCCTGTCTAGGTCTGGGCGTCCTGGCAGTATCTCAGCCCACACACAACCATGAATATTCACAACAACAATAAATCCATACTGCATCGGCCGTCTCGCAGTATCGCCCTATCTGCTGCATACAGCAGGGTGGATAGGCGAAAACATGCTACTGCTGACCCCTCCCCCACTGTCCTATCAAATTTAGCTCTCAGGCCCCTCCCCCTCCATTTCTGATAATTACTCTACAGGTCCCACAACAGATGTAGCTAACTGTAGTAACACTGAGCCGGTAAGTTCCGTCTCTTGCCATTCAGCTTCAGGCCTCCCTCGTCCCTTGCTTAGACCTAGAATGCGAATTAATATAGGTGCCTTCAACGTTCGCACGCTAAAACAGATAGGTCAGCAGGCCGCTCTCGCACGAACGTTAGACTCGTTGCACGTTGATGTCTGCTGTATCTCGGAGACTAGAATCCATGACAGTAGTCAACGTATGGAACTAACAGCACCCGCATTGTCTACCCGATACTGGTTATACACTTCGGGTGACTCCACAGCCGCCGTTACAGGTCAGGCTGGAGTAGGTATAGTTCTCAGCACGACGGCGGCCGCATTAGTAGATTGGATTCCTGTTAACAGTAGACTTTGTGCCGTCCGCTTGGCAGGTTCTGTTAAAACCAGCTCTAGACGCAAGACTTTCAGAAATTTATTCATTGTCTGCTTATGCTCCTACTGACTGTAGTGACATCGGCGTCAAGGACGCATTTTACTCGGATCTGGCCACTCTCCTTCGGTCGACACGTGGCTCTGATATAGTCGTTCTGGCCGGAGATATGAATGCCCAGGTCGGTCGCCTTGGTGAAGCCGAATCTCGTTTAGGTGGTAGGTTTGGGATAGCATCACATCGATCAGATAATGGTGGGCGATTGTTGCAGCTGTGCGCTGAGCATAAGCTATTTTTAGCCAGTACTGGTTTTAGGCATCGTGCACGTCAATGCTATACTTGGCGCCCGCCTTCTCCGAATCAGGCCTGGTCTCAGAGACCACATAGCCGTTAGTTATAGGTGGCGGGGTTCCATTCAAGACTGTCGTTCTTATTGGAGCACGTACTTGGATTCAGATCATGCGTTGGTACGTTGTCGTTTTGTTCTTACTTTTGCTGGGCAACGACCCCACCGACAGCAACGATTAGCTGTTGAGAAACTGGCTTTACCATCGGTTAGACATAATTACCAAACCAGCTTAGAAAGCTGCCTTAGTGGTACTCACTCCGAAGACCCTATAGCTGCTGGACTCAAATCTCACAGGCCATTCAGAAAGCAGGTACTGTAGCATGCGGCACAGGGGTACATGGGTAAACAAACATTGGATTTCAGAGAAATCCCTGGAGTTGTTAGAAGCCAGACGGAAGGTTCCTCCTGGTAGTTCACATAACAAGTCTAGAAGAGATATCCGTAGGAAACTGAAACGTAGTCTAAAGGCTGATCGTGAGGCTTGGTTAGTGGAAAAAGTTAAGGAAATGGAAACCGCTTTTGCCTCAGGGAACATCGGTAAACTGTTTAAGCTGATCCGTGCCACTGGTGCTAGACGACCGTCGGTCAGTGAAGCTATCAGTGAGGTAGATGGCACACTAATCTAACAATGAGTCCAGAAGGTTAAAGCGTTGGGCAGAACACTTTGAGGGTCAGTTCAGCCGGACTCCTGCTTCTATTGTGTTGCCGCCACAAACTTGTGAGCACTCTGTAGCACCCTGGTCAGTAGATTTGGAACCACCCACTGAGACTGAG